>OY856188.1:112879484-112958347 GCA_963693315.1 Diogma glabrata
TCAGTGGAAGCGTGATTGGTTGGATTCGAACGTATTTACTGAACCGACAGCAAGTGGTGCAAATAGTGGATTCAATATCGGAAAGTGAAACGATTAACTGTGGTGTTCCCCAAGGAAGTATTCTTGGCCCTTTACTATTTTTGCTGTTCATAAATGATATACATTGCTTGAATCTAAAAGGACGATTGTTTTTGTTTGCTGATGATATAGCTCTAAGTGAAGACATAGTCCAAGCGGAATTTCATACATACCTGGGATTTATTTTAGATAGTAAACTAATAGTACTTTGTGTATCTAGTTGCACACAACGTTTTTTGCAATTCCGAAAACACAATTAATCAAAATTATTCTGCAACCAAATTTTTTACAATCAACGTTCATATTAAAATATAAGTAAACATTTCTATTATCAACTTAGCATTCACCGAGAAAAATAAAATTTAAATTCAAAGTGTTTTCAATTTAAATCAAAATAATCTCGCTGTAGATTTTGCGCAAAAGGAAATTAAATTTACATCAAATAACCCAAAACATTTGTTTTAAAATTGTAGAAAAATTTGAAACATACATTAAAATTTTTAAATTTAAAATTTTTTAATGTAAGATTAAAAACTTTTCAAATTTTACAACAACCAGAAAAAACTTTATGTAGAAATTAAATATTTTTATTATAAAATTGTCATTATTTAAACTTAAAATGAATTTTTATTTCAATTAAAATTATTTTAAACAAAGTAAATTTAAATTTAAATCAAAATTTAAAAATTTTCGTATTAAAATTTTCATAAAAAATATTACTTTTATTTTAAAATATACATATTTTAAAATTAAAGTAAAAAAAGTAAAAAAATTATTTGATTTTGTTCGGCAAAATAAAAACAGCTCATTTTTGTTTAAAAATCAATTTATTATATTTTTTGTATACTTATATATATTTCAATAATAAAAAATTTGTAAAAAGGGATTCGTTGGTTTTATCTAATTTTACATAAAAAATGTCATACCATAAATAAAATCAATTGGTATGAAAAAGTACTTATAACTAAAGCTATAATATAATATAATAATATAAATTGAACATAAAAATAATTTTTAATTCTAATGACCTTTTTCCCATCATTTAAATCAACTAAACAAACTGGAGGACCAATAAATTTAGTTTTATAAATTATATCATAGATGAATGGAATTTCGTAACATAAATAATTTGGCGTATCATTATATCATTATATCTTGGTCACTCCTGCAAAAATTGTACTATTTTTTTTCTTTAGAGGTTTTCAATTCTTTCGTCCTAACTACAGATGTATTTTTCCATTTCAAACATATTTCGTCCCACTGCTCAATGTTTTTCCAAATCCACTCTTTAAAAGCATGAACGTTGTTTAAAAACAGAAAAAAGGTTTAACCTCCAAATTATACATGTTTAAATAATAATCACTCACTTGATTCTGTTGAACCACTTTGAGAAATCAAAATTTCATTCGAGGGCTCTTTGTTTACTGATTTTCTTTTAGTAAGTTGTTTATATTTTTTGCTTTTAAAAGAAGCATTGCTGTAGCAATCCCAAAGTTTGCCTGGGGCTAGTTTTTTTGACTGGTTCTCCTTTATTATTTCTTTTGAATTGTTTTCTCGGCTTGTAATGTTGGTAGTGCTGGTTGATGCGGGACTTGCAACAGAGCTTGAAAAATGCTGATTTTCAAACCAGTCCGCATTTTTGGAGTTCATGGAAACTGTATCGGCTACTGACATTGTCTGCAGTGGGTAATCCTGCTATAAATATTTAAAAAATTTATTTATATTTCTGCATACAAAAAATTAATTTTAATATGTATTACGATAAAAATTTAAGATATAAGGATATAAAGGTTTTAATTTTAAATAATAGCTTTAAATAGCTTTAAATCATATTTTTTGCTCAAACATTTAAGGTTCAGAAAACAGGTCATGAATATCACTTAATTCTATTTTTAATAACACGTTCAGTTTAATCAGATTGTCTTTTAAATACCGGATTGCCTCGTCTTGCAGTTCCCAAGAGCTAAATAAAGACTCTAAAAAACATATCACCATCAGCTGTTGTGAAAGAGCTTGAAGGCTGGGCAAAATTAAGTGTACTTTTATTGCTTTCTGGAAGCAATGTTATTTGAATATTTTCGTTCAATTCTATAAATGTATCATCATATGGTATGATTGATAAGTTCAATTCTAGCTCGTTTTCTTTGTCCATTATCTAATAACAATAAATAACAATAGCAAGAAATATATTGTAAACTATTAATGAATTATAAAAAATATCTAAACTTACCGTAATATTCGCCAAAAACGTAATATATCGTAATATACCGGTAATATACCGTAATGTAATAAACCGCACGTAATATTCCCCAGTTACTTACTTAAAAAATTTATTTTGTAACATACACTTTTTACAACTATACATTGTCTATATTTTTTCTCTTTATTTCACAATAACAATATTGTTAAATTTTTAATGAGAATAATAATTTTTAATATGTTATAATCCTTTATATAAACACAACGAGAAAGAACAAGTCTATTCTTATAACTTTTGCTTTTACGACTAATCATATCAGTTAAATATCTGATTGAACGCATATTAAAATTAAAATGATTAAATTTTGATTTTAAATTAATAGCAGTAACGCGAAATAAAAAAAATGTTAAACCAAATTTAAAATGTTAAATGATTTTTGCAAATATTTTTATTCATTTTATTTCAATTAAAATTTAAATTTTTAACTAAAACTGATATTTTGTAAAATAACTAACTGCAGTTTGCATAAAATTTGTCTTTAGCATATCTAAAATTTTAAATGTAATATAAAAAATTTTAAGTATGCATTTTCTTAATTTTAAAATAAAATTATGGTGAAGTTGAGTTAAATACTTTCTGAATTTTAATTTAGCTTTTCGGAAAATTTACAAAGAAATATTTTACTTTTGGATTAAAAATTTTTTATTTTTAATTAAAATTTTTAACTAAATTTCAAAAGTTTTTTGCAAAAGCTAAATTAAAATTACAAAAATCTTAAAATTAAATGAGCTATTTTTCTGTGTGTAAGGACGATTTAAAATCGTTCCTTAAGGTCTCGTAATTAGTGAAATCCAGAAGAACATGTAATGCATATCATCCACATCACATGTTGTGCATAAAGCATTGTCTCTAACATCAACACGCTTCAAGTACTCTTTGCCATGTCCAGTTATAAGCTGGACCATAGGACCCGTCAGAGCTACCTGTCAGGGCTACCTAAAGTTGAATCGCTGATAAAAAAATACGCATACCTTCCCGTATCTGAGACCTCCCAATGTGCCTTCCATTCATTGAGGGTCTCCTGGTGCAGTCCCTTTTTTATTTGCTTCCTTTCAGCTCTGCTGTTTGTGTTGACAGCACGGTTGTATAATTTGGGATTGTGTACGTAATGACCTGAGTCGGGGTTGTAGAAATGGATCTGTAACCTCGGATCATACCTAGTAACATATTTCTTTCAGCGCCTAGTAACTGTGCATTATTCTTAACGTTAGTCTGCTCATACCAACCAGCTGAGCAGTACGACATAATAGATTCCACTACGATTTTATAAATAAGATGTAGTATATTTCTATCAAGACCCCACCATTCATGAGATAACCTTCTGAAGCTGTGGAAGAGGATTTCTAGCATATTCGTGCTAGGATTTCTAGCATATTCGTGAAGCATGACTTGATACCCTCATCTTCTCATCCAAGTCAACACCAAGGTACCTGGTTGAGCTGACCATTTTGATTGTTTTTCCATTAACCTTAATGGTTGGTGGTCTAGCTCTGTCGTACTTGCCCTTTAGCTGTAGCATAACAGGTTTTTGCTCCGACAAGCTTAATTTGTTTCTTCTGCACCAGGAATAAAAAGTATGACTTTAACCGTGGAAATAATTGTAAAATTCTTTCTATTGGACGCATAACCGCCAACCATCTTGTTTTGCTTGCGCCAAGCAGTCGACGAGTCAAACTTATGCAATTTTCAAAATCAAAATCAAATTTTATTGGTTTTTTTTTTAATATCTCATAAAAATATTTTATAGTAATAGGTGCTAGAAAAACGGAACAATTCGGGACTTTTTTTAATATTCCGGGACAATTTTCGGGACATTTTCAATGCGGGACGGCAGACTTAAATCCGGGACTGTCCCGGAGAATCCGGGACGGTTGGTCACCCTACATTGGGCATTACAGAATAAAAGAATTACACATATACAAACACAAAAATGATATTAATTTACTAAATGAGAAGATAAATACAAAAACAGATAAATTATACGACCACATACTAAATAATACATAATAATAAATTAAAATAGAAAAATAGTACCTATATAAGAAAGTAATTTTATTAAAATTGTTATAGTTAAGAAAAGATTTGAAGAAGGAGTAATCCGAAATATATACTCTGTAAAAAATAAAAAATTAAATAAATATAAAAAAAAACATTGTCACTATAAATAAGGACTACTTAATTATACCTAAAACATAAAATCTTTTACTTATAGTGAAAATAAAAAATCAGTACAGATGATCGCATACGCTGATGATGTTGTCATCCTCGGCCGAAGTGAAGATGTTATGAGTGAGACTTTTAAGTCGCTTGAGAGTGGTGCTAGAAAAATTGGTCTTCAAATTAACTACAATAAAACCAAACATATGTTTCAAGAGAGGCTGAGAAGAAAGATTTGATGTGCGGCGATGAACGAATTGAGGGAGTTGAATCTTTTAAATATTTGGGATCAATGCTTGACTCAAACAACAGCATACTTACAGATATAAAAGCTCGAATCGCTGCAGGTAATCGAACCTTCTACTCAATTAAACCTCTCCTTGGATCACCGTATGTATCAACTAACACCAAGCTCAAGTTATACAAGACATTGATTAGACCGGTTGTGATGTATGGGTCACAAACGTGGACCCTTACACAAAATGACGAATCGCATTTATCTGCGAATCTATTTATATACGAATCTATTTATATTTGAGCGTAAGATCCTACGCTACATATTTGGTCCACTTAAGACATGATGGAGAGTATAGAACCCGATATAACTTTGCGATCAGAGACCTTCTTGAGGGTACTGATATAATAGGTTGTATCCGTTCTAATAGGATTGCTTGGTTTGGGGATGTCCTACGAGCCGATTCGCAGTCTGGAATGATTAGAAAAATGTACGTTAGTGCCCAGGGAGTGGGCGACCGCGAGGTAGACCACGACTACAATGGGAGACTGACGTAATAAACGACCTTAAAAAAATCGTCTGCCATGGTAATTATGTCGCTGTTGCGAATGACCGTGGTGAATATTCAAAGCTGATTAGCCTGGCAACGCTCGTACATGAGGAACATGAACGCCGTTAAAAAAAAAAAAAATAAACGCCATTTATTATTCTTACGAATAGGAGTTTATGAAGTATTGAACAAAGTTATCAATTAATAACTATATATTTATAAATTTCACGAATTCATTTATAAATTCTGTTTGAAAATTTTATAATCCTGTTCATACTGTCAAAAATACTTCTATTAAATACATAAACGTACAAAACATATACGATTATTCTTTTATAAATGCTGGTTTATAGTATACATAAACCGGTTATCAAACGATATGCAGATGTTATAAATATTTTGTATTATTTGTGTAAAATTTATAGATTTCATAAATAATTTGGTTATAAAATTTGCTTTGGCCTTATAAATCATGAATTTTTTATTTCAAAATTGAAGTATTTGAAATTAGTTGAACTATATTTTATTTTTACGTAAATATTGCGTGTAATTATCTCAACTACATCGTTCTATAACTGCACAGTTGGTGAAACATTTTAATAGTTCTATTCGCCATGTCTGCCCGCACGGTGAGGTTGAGACAACTGCATTTCGATTGGAAATTGTTATTTAATATAAATACACGAACAAGCTATCAAAACGATTGGTTTTACCATTGATTAAGTATTAAGTAGTATTAAATATATTACTAGGTAACCAATGCAAAATGCAATTGATAAAAAGGAGCGAAGCAAGCAATATTCCCAATTTTCCCATTGAAAGTCTATGGGAACCGTTTTTCGGTGATTATTCCTCCGTGGTATGTCTAATTTTCAATATTTTTTTTTGTAAACCTTCTATGGCTAGATGTCATCTTACATGCCAAATTTCATTTTGATATCTTTAATAGTTTGGGAGGAGTATGGAGACAATCAAAAGCCCGAATCGGGGAAGAATGGAGCTTCGCTACGCTTCACACCAATTATAGTATTAAATATACTTGACCAAAGGTTTTACTTTTAAATCCTGAAATTTCTATTAATTTGTTTTTTTTTTGTATATTTGTGTCTTCAGGCAGGGTGTATGTTTTTCGGTTTATCAGAAGCTATAATACGCATGTACATAACATAACCTAAAACTTACCTTTCCCTTAATAACTTTTTGGTAAAAATCAGCATGTAGATATTTGCTGTCCTTATAGAAATTCACTATATTTTAATAACATTTGTTTTCTTCCCCATAGGGACCGATTGAAAAACCTCACCAATGTGAACTTTGTGATAAGAAGTTTTGTCAAAAACATTATTTAATCATCCATAAGAGACTGCATACAGGTGAAAGACCATTTGAATGTTCGAAGTGCAATAAAAAATATAAAAGTAAATCTGCTTTGAATTTTCATATGCAAACCCACATGGAAAAGGTAATATTTTATAAAAATTTGTAGTTTAATTTTATAAATAACTAAAGTTCACTATTCCCATTTACGAAGAATACTTTTCTCAATTTGAAAGTAAAATAGAAAAATAGTGCTTTGGGTAAGTTTTTCCGAAATTAACTAATTGGGAAATACCAATAAAATGAACGAATATCAAATCATAATACATAAAACGGAAAAAATTGTAAAAGTGAATGAATCCGATTTAGAAAAAAAAACAAAGTTTGATAACTGAACAGTTTGTGTGTTTTATTTTAATGTATTTACTCTGAATGTTTAAAAGATACAATTCCGTGAATTAGCTGATTTTCGAACTTCGAAGGACACTTGAAATACTTTTTAAATCTTTTGAAAAATATTTTCTTTTAGATATTTGCATGACGGCAGATTAGCGTTACAGATCACAATATATATTGCTGAACAATCACATACTAGTTCTAAACTATTCATAGGGCTTACAAAGCGCAATCTAAAAATATAAAGGCCGAAAAAATTGATTTGAACCAATTGTATCCAAATACATCCAATGTGAAAACAAAGATGTAAACCATTCTGGTAATTGTTTTCATTGAGGCACTCAAAAAGTTGTTTGTAACTTTTCATGAATGCATGATGGTGGTTTTGAGATTTTAATATGGAATAAAAAACTAAGGAATTTCCCTGGGAATTGAGAATTGAGAAAAAAGTGCAATAAATGAAATAAAGAAACATTTTCTAATACGAATTTGTTATTTCCCGCTTCACGGAATACTAGTTATGAAAAAATTGCTATAATTTATTTCTCAATTCCTATTTCACGATGTACCGGAATATTGCTTCAGGTCTATTACATATTTCAAGTTCAACTCAATTGGACAATTCAGGCATTGAATTTCGTTTCCTACAATAGCTTCATGCCGGTCCCCAAACAAACATAACTCTAATTTTTTAGAGACAACCGACGATGATCACACAATAAAACTCTGGCAGAAATATTTGTCGCATCACAGAAGGCTTGTATCAAATTGTAAAAAGCGGTGATAAATTTTTTTGTAGATCCCTATCTTACATCTATGCCAGAGTGTCGATGTCGATAAGGGCTCTGACCACTAGAGTCTTAAAAACTATAAACAAACGTAGATTATTTAATATTTGGATTCATAACAAAAATTCTATAAATTGTTTCCAACATCTAAAGCCCAATAAAATATCAAACCAGATACTCAAAAAAGAAAAAGCAGAAATTGACAGAGCGAAAAAGCGACAAAACTTTTGACTGTCAATTTCTGACAAAAATTTTTACGGTGTCATCAATTCTTTAAATTCTGGTACCAAATTTTCTATCCCTATTATTATTGACAGTGATATAATTGTCACTGATCTAACAAGAAAAGCCACATTGTTCGCGGAACGCTTTGATTTGAACTCTACTGTTTTGAAAAATCATAAAGAAATACCTATTTATTTTGGATTTTTGAGATCAACTAAACTCAAGTAAGTAAAGAAGTAATTGGAATTTTTTCAATTCAAAGGTATGGTTTGAAGTTTCTCAGAAAAAAACCCCAATTCACATTTTTCGTGTTTCGAATGGGATTCAAACCTACCCTCGTCAGTGCCCGGCTCGAATCCTTGGGCAGACATCGCTATCGATTACGCTGTTGAGGCGATGACAATTTCAAAGTTGAAACTTCTTCATCACTTGAAACTTCTTCATCATTGTTTTGACGTTTTTTTTTTTATTTTTGATCTACGAGTGTGACAACCCCGCGTACTCTACCCAGTCCCTGCTATTGACATACGAGTTGACGTGAGATATCACACACCACTGGCAATAGCAGTGAGATATCACTAGACAAGGTGACATCTTAGGGGTGGTGGCGGATGAACTGTATTCAGTCCACCGGTAGCACCCTCAATCTTAGCTGTTAAATAATCCTTGATGATGAGACGCTATTGCTTCCTTGAAAAAATGAGCCTTCATATAATTATGTGTGGGCTTTAATCTTTAAGAAAGAGAGTGCGTCACAGGATCAAGGAATATGCAACCGGCTAGATTATTGGCAACTACATTTTTGTTTTGTTTCAGCAAATTTTTGTAACAATTTGCTATTTACTTTTTAATTTACTTTTATTTTCTCTATTCTATCATAAAATAAATATTGGCCTATGTCATATTTTGTCAGTGATAGGATTTTTTGTTAAGTTATCCATTCTTTAACAAAAAAATATAAAAATACAAAAAAAGAAAGATTTACGTCCATCAACGCCTTTGAACGTATGTTGTTGTGGGACCTTGGTTTTAAAAGGTTTTTATGTGTTATTGTGACACATGTTGTAATTCCTACTACACAACACATTTTATTAAAAAAAAAAAAAATCCAGTATTCAGGAGTTAATATGAAGAAACTGCATTTCAAACCCAAAATTGAACCTTACTCTCAGTTCTTTTTAAAATATTTAAGCATTAAATTTATTCATATATGACAAAATTTTTGAAAGACAACTATTTGGTATCTGATAGCCAATACGGTTTTCGAAATAAAGAGGGATTTTAAATACTCATTTTTGGCTAATATTCTCTCGTACCTTTGATTTAAACTATCGTTAGACTCATTATACAAGGGTACATCTCTTTTATGGATTAGGTACTTTGGCTCTTTAAATTTAATATCGTTTTATTACCTTGAAACTCGAATATTTCGTTGGTGCTCTCGAAAAATGCATCCACTTTCACGCCTTCAATCATTTTTTCTCTTCCGTTAGAAGCGCATTGAAATTTAATTTTTCGGGTATCCTGTTCCCAAACAAGCCATTGTAAAGCAATTTCAGATTGATTGTCAACCAGCCTATAACCATGTCGCGGGATTATGCCTATGGTGTTCGACTGTAGAAAATCTCGTCTATACACAAGGTTGCAAGCTAAGGCAATTGTTGAAGCTTCTAAAAATGGTTCAATGTTGCATTCATGTAAAAATATTTTTCTGAAGCTTAAACAAACTTCAGTCAAAATATTTAAATCATTGCTACAATATTCAACTACTTCCTTTCGCATGTTGAATTCACAATTTTTATTTTCGGTATACCATTTAAGAAACTCTTTTCTCACATCTTCTTTCATTGAAGCAGGGTCAAAATAGTTCATAGATGGCATAGAACCGATGTAATTTTCATTTTCCACTTTATTAAATAAGTGTGGAAAGAACCCCTTTTTTAATTTAGTAGACACGTTAAAGGCTTTTGGCAATTTTGCTAGTGCCATCGGGAAAAAACTAAGTGAGTCAATAAATTTGACATTTTTTAAATTTTTTTTTTATTTTTATTTTGGACAGCAAACAGAATAAATCCAATAACATGCTGTCACAATATAAAATAATATACTTAAAACTAAGTAGTGTTTATTGAAATACTTAAAAATTAAATAATACACTCAAATTACAATTTCAAGATTAAATCTTATCTAATTTTTGCTTTAATTTAAGTTGAAATTTTGACAGTGAATTTTTAAAGGTATAATAAAGTATATCATAAAATAGATGTCAAATTTTTAAAATTTGAATACATTACAATATTTGAATATATTGATCTTAACCATAGTTAACACCATATTTAACACCTAGTTCAAATAGAATTTCAAAATATTCTCTTATCTTCTTTCATTTGATTAACATTAATCAAAACTTTAAACTCAACGAAATTGTGAATTGCAGAACTTTTAAAACACCAACTCTGATACATTAAACATATCAATTTCAGAAAAATAGTCATTATGGCTAGACTGAAACCTGTACAGAGGCGATGAAAAGCCGAGATTTGTACGATGGCAAAAATAAATTATTTGTGCGTGTTCTGTAAGCAGGTGCATAAAAGTTTATTGGTGATAAAACAGAAGTTACTTTAGAATTAATGATTTTGAATAATGTGAATTCATCTAAAAGAGTTCTTCTGTGCTCTAACTTCAACATATTCAATTAATTCAGTCTTACTTCATAAGATAACGGGGTTGAAAATGAAAAACTCCTAAAACAAACAAATTTGGTAAATTTTTTTTGAATTCTTTCAATTCTATAACATTGTGTATCGTAGAATGGGTGCCAAATTTGGCAACCATACTCCAAGATAGTTCTAACCAAACTATTAAAAAAATCACCAATACCTGCAAATTTCGAAATTCTTTACTCTACGCCAGACAAATCCAAGCAATTTACATGCTTTCATACAAATTGAATCAATATGATCATCAAAACGCAGCTTCGAATCAAATATTATTCCAAGGTCCTTAACTTTGTTGACTTTATGTAAAAGTAAATTATTTATATTGTAATCAAACATAATTTTGGTTACTTTCTTAGTGAATGTAATGGACGAGCATTTATTTATGTTTAATTCAAGATTATTTAAATCACACCAGTTTTGAAATTTTATAAGATTGCATTGTAATTTTAAACAGTCAAGTGATTTAAATATTCAGAAGAATATTTTTAAATCGTCAGCATACAACAGATAAGGACAATCAATAATTTGTGAAAGATAGTTTAAGAAAATTAGGAACAACAATGGACCCAAGATTGAACCTTTAAGTACAACCGATGAAGGAGCAAACCCTTTTGATAAATGACCATTAAACTTTGCATATTGAATACGATCACTTAAATATGAAGCGATCCAAAAACTTTTAATCTATCTGGAATTCCAAAAACGTCAGGTTTTGATATTATAATATTGTTGTCTATTTTATCAAACACTTTTGCAAAATCCGTGTAGATACAATCAACTTGAATATTTTTGTCTACGGCTTCAAAAACGTATTCAGAAAACTCAAGCAAGTTGGAAATAGTTGATTTTCCCGAAATGAAACCATGCTGATTTGGACTAATTTTATTTTTGACCATATTAAATATGATTTGGTGTATAACTTTTTCGAATGTTTTTGCAAGTCCATTAAGTATGGATATCGGTCGGTAATTCTCAACGTTAGACGCATTCCCGTTTTTGAAGATAGGACTTAAGTGCGATTCTTTCCATTTGGATGGGAATTCATTTTGAGATAATGACAGATTGAAAAGGATGGAAAAAGGGTTGGATAAAGAGGTATTCAAATTTTTTATAAATAAATTATTTAACAAATCAAGACCCGAACCCTTATTTGAATCAAGATTTGATATTGTAACTGATACTTCATGTTAAGATATTTCAAGATATTTTGAATCCTTACTGTTTAAGTCTGGAAGATTAATTGCAGTGCCTTTTGAGTAAATAAACTCAAAATGTTTCGCAAACATGTCACAGATTTTCTGTTGATCATTTGATTTTTCGTCTTTGAGAATCATTATGGAAGGATAATTTGATGTAGATTGTAAAGATTTGTTATAATTCCAGAAGCACTTTTGATTTTTATGAATATGCTCTTCCATGTTGCGGTTATAGTCCATAAAACATTTTTTTATTTCCAATTTTACTTTTTTTCTAAACAATGAGAATAAAGAGTAATCATTCTGATTATGATAAATATTATACTTAGCTTTACTTTTTTCTTTCTGTCTAATTAAAATTTTCAAATATGAGGAATACTAATTTGGAAATTTTTTACGTTTTGAATGAAAATCGCCCTTTATTGGATTAATATTAAGAAATAATTTGTCATAAAACAATGTAACAGCATTATTAATATGTAGAACATCAAAAAGTTGTTCCCAATTTAAGGAACTTGGGGTTGACATTTAAAAATTTAAAATGCGTGGCTTCTATTTGAATAGTAAATGAAGGATGATATGTGTCAACTTGGGAGGGATTCGAAATACTTCGAAATACTTTTATTTGATTTGGTAAATAATTTGTTAATACAAGATATTATTATTATTCATATATTATTATTCGTCTATATTATTCATTTAGTAGCCTTTGAATAATATAGACGTTGAATTTTTTCTCTGTCAATTTTTTTTTTAGTATAATTTAAATTTTTTAATTATATTCTTAATAAAGGGAATATAGTAGCCATTGGCCCTTTCATACTATTAATTGGATAGATTGGACTGCTTCATACAGCCTCCCAATCAGTAAAAGTTGAAGTTGGAAAATTAAAGTAGTAGTATTAAAGTATTAAATCAGTAGAATCAATGGAAGTTGGAAAATTAAAAATACTTCAAGTTAACGTCGAGAGATTATCAGCTAATAAAGCAGAATATTTATCTTATCTCTGTCATCTTGAAGATATTGATGTAACTCTGTTGGAAGAACTACATATCTCAACAGAACAACAACTTGTTCAAAGAGGAACAATTAATGGATTCGTTCTAGCAGGATTTATTCTTCATCCTGTTTATAGAATATGTACATATGTAAGATCGGTACTGTCAAATTGGCGTCTGGTGTTTAAGTCGGATTCTGATAGAATTTTTCGTGTTGTCGTTGAGGTATCTATGGTGAAAATATTAAATGTTTACAAACCTCCAAGTGTCAGATGGCCTAATGGTGTGTTGGAGACCTTTTTGCATCCTGCAGTGTAATAGGTGACTTAAACTGCCATAATACAGCTTGGGGCTATAATAGTAATGACACCAATGGCGAAATACTATTAAACTGGTCTGTTGTAAACGCTTTTCATTTAATGTTTGATGCTAAGGATACAGCAACATTTCGATCGGGAAGATGGCGTCGAGGTTATAATCCAGATTTGTGTTTCGTAACCTTAGATGTTAATGGTCAGCCACTTTTATCCACTCGGAAGGTATTAAATGGTTTCCCACACAGTCAACATCGTCCAGTGATTCTTGTTGTGATCACAATTCTGCATTCTCTAACTAAATTATTACCTGATCTACATTAAACAAGTTTTTCGTTTAACGCTCAATTAAATAATCAGTTGCACATATAAAGAATCTTTTGATCACCCATCCAACCTGTATTTTTCTGATTACGCACCATCTGTGTCTGGATGTTGTTATTATTACATTTTTTTTCATTGTTTTGATTTAATTTATGTACATACAAATCAAAACAAATGAAATACAAATGTAAGAAATAACATAATTATAACTTTTCTTTATTTTTGCGTTAGATTGAAAAACAATACAAATGATATTCTCTCATAAATGTTCTCTATTCCTTGTAGGGTTACCAACTCTTGAAAGCGCGCGACCCGGAGATTTTATAATATACAAAAATATAATTCAACTAGGGGCCCCCCGTGCATTTGTACAAATTTTAAAACAAGTATTTTTTTAAGCTTGAAATAAAATCACAATCCAAAATAATACGTCTATCCGCAAGCAAAGCATAAATTGAAATTTAAATGAGAATAAAATTTGGAAGAAATCAAAACCTCCTAAATCATAGCCCTACTGAGTCAAGCCATTTGCAATAAACAATGAACATTGCCATATGCAAAAATCTGGTGTTTTTGATTAAATCCTATTGAATTTTTTTTATATGGAGCTTTATTTTTCCAATTGGCGTTATGGCGATTTTTTTGAATTTTTTTTATATTGAGTTTTAATTCCTAAATTGCGCTACAACTTCACGATTTTGTTTGTGCTAAAAGTGAGTTAGGCTTCTATATCGGGGCTTTTGAAGAAATTCAAAAAATTTCGTTTATTTGTTTCGTTTATTTTAGTCTTTTTTGATTTTTTATACCTTTTTGTATTCTCTTCTTTCTCTTCTGTACTCTCTTCTTTCCTATGGCTACGCCTATTCGTGGCTTGTGTATTACATATATGATAAAAATTTAATATAATTTAATCTCCATCGATGCTTTATAATGAAATTAATACAGCATAATCTGCATTTTCCTGTAAACTTCGAGGGACTCGAAAAAGTTAACGAGTTTTGATTTTTCAACCATTCGTTATTGAACGAGACGTAATAACATTTTCTTATATTGTCATTGTTTTGTTTGGGATTATTTTCATTTGACTGATATTTATTATTTAATAGTAAAATTAACATACGCACAGTTTTATATGGGCAACTAATTAAATTCAAATGTCAAAACCATTCAAAATTAACAACAAAAAACTATTAACATTAACCCAATATAGACATAAAACATCAATTAGCTTATACGTAATATGGAAAAAAAAAATATGCAATGAACCAACATAAATAACCAAAAAACTAATTGGAAAACTAAACTCGGCTGTTAATACACAGAGTTTCGTTATTTTTGTTTTCAAACGAATTCTGTTTATTTGAATTGAAAGAAATTTGACATTGTTTTATTTTTTATGTAATTATTATTTCGCCCGGAGATTTGCCTTCCAAAGCCTGAGCTCGGAGATTTACCGGCAAACCCTGAGTCTCCGGGTGAAAAATGCTCAGTTGGTAACCCTAATTCCTTGGCGCCTTAATAAAACTTGTTGTGTGTTTCAAAAGAGAAACCAAAGAGTGGGACGCGTAATAATGAAATAACTTTTGTCCTTCTTTAGGATAAATTAATAATAATATAAAAACTAGCACATTGGTATTTTTTGGTCAGTATGATTTTATTTGTAAATCAATTAAAAAGTTCGATCGTGATTCTAACGGATAAATCAATTTAAAGAAATATTGTTTTGGGGATCAATTTTTGATTGTAGAAATGTCACCACTTTGGCGGCCCGCGCGAATATTGTAACAGAATCAATCTGATTGATTTCAACTCTTATAAATTGTCGATTTATTTTTAAAGCAAGTATGATTAAATCTTTTTGCTAGTTAGCGATTAATTATCATTAATTAGTTCGCAAGTTATATTAAAAACTGTTATTTGCAATAAAGTAAATTCCTATAGAAATTGAAATGAAACAAAAAGAAAGTTTAACCTTGTAATGTATCTGTGAATTATGAATACAAAAAAAATTTAATTTAAATTACCAGAAATAAAAAGAGATAAATATTAAAAGAAATTATGAGTGTAGTTATTTGTTTTTAAGATTGTGGATTGGTGAAACTATACGAATCTGTTATAAGGTGTTGACAGATGGATTGACCTGTTATGATAATACATTGAATTGGTACAGACACAACGTTTGTTTTTATGGAATTACACTAGGGATTAAATTTATGCCAAAAATAAGAGGTCTGGAACCATTAAAACCTGATTTAGTGTATTAATGGAAATATAATCAAATAACCGTGATACAATCCAAATGGACGCAAAATATTTGACATAAAGATTGATACCTTACATCACCACATCAAATGAACGGACCATTTGGATTTTATAGGAGCACTCAAGACGCCTATCAACGTATATTAAGTTAAGTTATTTTGTTTTCATTAAATTTTTTTTTTCTACTATATTCTTTAAATTTTTTTGAATTGTTCTTTTTTTTGGGGACCGTCATGGTTCTCTAGAGTGAATTGTTTTCATAGAGATTTTTCTTAGGTTAAGGCCGCATCGCCTTGTTTTTTTTGATTTGATATCTCCTGGCATAACGGCGCATAGCTCCGTTATAACATTCTCTCTTTGGGTCTGAACATTCCCTTTGTTGATTCAATACCCAGACAAAGATGGAATTTTATGAAGGCTGATTGGAAAGGTTTTTCGAATGCCATGGATGCTAATATTCGATTTATTAAACCCATTAGTTCAAACTATAATCGGTTTGGAAGTATGGTTATTTCAACTGCCAAAAAATTTATTCCAAGAGGTTTCCGTAAGAAATATATACCGGGATGGTCAGACTATTGTGAAAATTTGTTTCAAGTATATCAAGAATCTGGTGATTCGGCAGTTGGTCATGATCTGTTAAACGCTTTAAACCAAACTCGTCAGAATAAATGGAGAACTCTTATGGAATCTATGGACTTTAGATATTCTAGTAGGAAAAGTTGGAAATTGTTACGAAAGCTAGACAATTCATCATCTCCATCATCTGCAACTAATTCGTATAATTGTAGTGCAAATGCTATAGCTTCGATCGTCTTGGCAAAAGTTCTAATGTTCCCTTAGATAAAAAAAGGAAAAATCATTTGAATACATCTTTAAATAATTCTAAGTCAAATCTAGTGAATGCTACAGAATCTTTCAACCCTCGTTTTACTGTAGAAGAAATTACGGTTGTTATCGCTTATTTGAAGGCCAACAAAGCTGCTGGTCTGGATGGACTGTTTAATGAATTCTTTATGAATCTTGGGCCGAATTGTAAACTGTATCTAATTTTTTCTCAGATATTCTTTTAACTGGGATAGTCCCATTAGTATTACTAAGAAGTAAAATAATTGCAGTACTTAAGCCTGGGAAGAATGGTGACCTTCCTGAACATTTTCGTCCGATTTCATTGCTGAGTATTTCTTATAAGTTTCTGGAACGTTTAATTTTTAATCGAATTGCTGATAAAATATATGAAAAGATGCCTCCTGAACAGGCTGGTTTTCGCCCAGGGCGCAATTGTTGTGATCAGGTGTTGTCCATGACATCTTTGATTAAGTCTGGATTTCAAAAAAAACTTAAAACTGGTGTCGTTTATGTTGGTTTATCTGCAGCATATGACATTGTTTGGAGGAAAGGTTTCTTATTTAAGCTAATAAGTGTTATTCCATCACTATCTCTGATAAAACTACTCAACAATATGCTTGCTAATAGAGTTTTTCAAGTTTTTCTTGGTGATAAAACAAGTAGAACCAGAAGACTGACTGATGGTTTGCCGCACGGTTCAGTTTTGGCACCACTACTTTTTATTCTGTATATATCTGATTTGCCAACTACGATTTCGTTGAAGTTTATCTATGTGGATGATATTGCTCTGGCTGTTCAACATAATAAATTTAAAGAAATTGATGATCAGTTATCATCTGATCTCGAAGTACTATGGAATTATTTTAGACACTGGAGGCTTAAACCAAACATTTCCAAAACTGAAGTAAACATTCACCATTTAACAAACTGCCTTAGTAATTATAAGCCTGAAGTTTTTGTTGATAATATGCAAGTCCAACATAACCCTTTAACTAAATATTCAGGCATTTATCTTGATAGAAGCCTCACATATAAATACCATATTGAAAATGTAGCGAAGAAATTAAAATCTCGAGTAAATATAATAAGAAAACTTGCTGGAACTAACTGGGGTGCAAACTTCCATACTTTGAGAACTTCGTCATTAGCATTGGTGTTTTCTGTTGCTGAATTTTGTTGTCCTGTTTGGTTAAATAGTCACCATACCGATAAAATTGATGTTGAATTAAACAATGCTATGCGTATAATAACTAGCTGTGTCCACTCAACACCTGTTCCTTGGCTTCATGTGTTGAGTAATATTGCTCCACCTAATATTCGTAGACCAGATCAACTGTGTAGGATTTGGTCAAAAGTTGCGGATTTACCTCAGCTAATATGTCACCATGTTATAATGCATCAACCTCCAAGGCGTTTGTGTTCAAGAAATCCATCTTATGATTCAGGCGCTGTATTTTTTAATGGTGATACTTTCAGCATCGTGGATAAATGGAAAGATTTTTGGTCGTCATCTGCTGTTCTCAATCATAATTTAATTGATAATTTAGATGTAATTCCTGTTGGTTTTGATTTACCTAGAAGACTGTGGGTAACTTTCAATCGTATTCGAACTGGACATGGATGTTGTGGTTCCTGTTTATTCAATTGGGGTTTTATATCGTCTTCTGCTTGTGATTGTGATTATCCAGTTCAATCAATGCACCATATAGTAACGAAGGTTTTCAGGAGGATTGCCAGAACTTAATTTGCTGTCTCCTGATGCTGTAACTTGGCTTGAAAATTTAGATCTAATATTGTAATTATTCTTCAAAATTCAAATTAAATATTATATGTAATGTAACGTTTTGTAATTTAACTTAAATCTATGTTTAAATAATAAATATCCATATGCAAAAAAAAAAAAAAATACAAGATCGAGAAGTCTCCCTTGTAAATTAAATATGTGATTAATTTGGCTAAGTAAGGTTAAGTTCATTGATTCCATAAGGTATTCAGCCGTTCTACCCTCATAACTGTTGACAGATACAGCACTAGTGTCATCTATATTCCAGTTAATTCCAGATAAATTGAAGTCACCAATAATTAGATAATGGGTGTTATCGTCTGACGAATTTATCAAGTTAATTAAAAAATCAAAAAATATTTTATAGTCTTCGAATTTAATGGAACAAGTAAAAAACAAACTGAGCTGAAACAAACAAACTGAGCCAAACTGAAATAAACTGAGCAAAGAACAACAGTAGAACACCATTTTTCAAATACAATTTAATCCAAATATCATCAAAAACACCAGAACGCATACCTGGGATTTGAGTTACCTGAAACTTTTTTTTAACAGCTATAAAAACACCGCCACCATCTACTTTTCCACCTGCCTCAAAATTACGATCTCTTCGAAATATTGAATAACGATCATCAAATGCTTCATTTGAACTAATTGAATTATTTTCAGTCAAACTTATATTGTCATAATTATTTTCTTGAACAGCAAGTTTAAAATTTTTTAACTCAGTCTTTAAACCTCTAGAGTTCTGATAATAAAGATCAATGAAACTCATTACTGTGACTCAAAAAATACTCTAGTAAATCTAAAAAGAGAAAAAAAAAATCCCAGCGGCAGGTATATCCGCTAGAAATAGGTAGATTTCGGGGTCAGACGGTTTTGTGTCCAAATAAAATTAGATAAGTCAGATTAGTTTAAATAAAAAATATAAGTAGAAACAGAATAATTCAAAAAAATTATCGAACCAAATTAAATACATTATCCGAACTAACGCCATCAACACAATTTACGGAACAGTTTTATTTAAGTTGGTTTAAACTACTTTTAATAACATATTAAATCCACCAAAGATCAAATGAACTACGTCACAACTACAATTATACCATCACACATAATTTATAACATTATCAAACAATTTTATTTCAAAATCATCTTTTGTTGTTGTGTTTTTTTGTTCTTATTTAATCTTTTTTCAAACGGTTACTTAGTATAAAAAATAAAAACAAAAGAGATTTTGATAATTTTTCTATGGTATTAAATGAGTTGATATTTTTCTTGTAAGGGTTGCATTATAATGCTTATAAAAATGGAACCTTTTGGGTTAGAAAGCTGAAATTTTTTGAGGCTATAGCTGAAAAGTATGTTTAAAAGCTAAGATGAATTTAAATAACATAAACTGAAACATGATGAAAGCATTGCTTTTTGCGTTTGTTTTTATTTCAACAGCCGTAGGGTCTCAACCGTTAGACTTAAACTATTATTTTTGAAAATTTTGGAAAGATTTATATTTTAAGTACGTGAAAAAAAGTTTTCAACTATGAGCTTGGCCATTTCAGCTAGATCAAGGGCAGCAAAGTTTAGTAAATTTTTAAAACAGCTGATTTTTGAGGAACCTGAAACGCCAAAGTGGTCATCTGGATAAAAATGATAAAAAAAGGTTCAAATATTTAATATTTTTAAATTTTATTAAAATATTATTATTCAAACGGAAGTTATAGCGCCCTAGATTATTCGACTTTTTAGGCTCTAGCCGCTTAACCGGTACCCGGATATGGCCAGTTCACGAACTTGTCCAAGACATTATTTGCCGTAACATACACAGAAAATTATTTTGGTGTAGGTCAAAAAATGCGACCGTGAGAGTGCCGCTAAATTCCGTTATACCTCATATCGTTATATATATATATATATATATATATATATATATAATTTTTTTTTTTTTTTGTTTTTCCATCTCCGCTTATCACAAATAGTCGTTTGGCATCAAAATTTTTCCGAAATTCCGAGATGAAGCCCATTGCAATAGGTAGATTTTTATATGAAATCTACCTAAAATGAAAAAAAAGGAGTACAAGTATAAGCAGAAGTTAATCTGTAACAATTAAAAATATTTCAAAAATGTTTATCAAAAAAAAACTTAAACAAGTAAATGTATATGGGTAGTAATACAAACATAGGAGTTTTGGATGTCTCAGCTCATTTCGTATATTAATATGAAAAAAAAATATTGCGACGCTGATGCAGAGGCTGACTTCACCACAGCTCTGGAAACATAGTGTTCTGGATATATAATGAGCTAATATCCATCAAATTCTTTAATTAAAAGCTAACCCTACCACTTTGTTCACTATCGCTAAAAAACTTATCAGTTCCTTGCCATACATATTTGCATCTTTTTGCGGAGTGTAATCAAAATTACTTAACGAACGAATGTTGTATGCTTCCAACAAACATTGACCATAAACAGGTGTACGGGAGAACCCCCACCACTTATCCTAATACTGTCCAAAAACTAATCAATTCTTTGTCATTAAAGTCTTCATCTTTTTTCAAAGTGTCATTAAAATTGATTAATGAATGAAGTCTGTATGCTCCCAACAAACTTTAAAAACAAAGTGTGAAAAGTCAGCAGTTGTATGGTAGACCCCCGCCACTTTCATCAATGTGTTCCAAAAGATGATAATTATCTTCTTACACTAATTGGACCCTTTTCCATAAGTTTCATCATAATCACTTCATTATTGTAGGCTGTAGTGTGCATAAAGACACTGAACAAACTTGCAACAATTAAAAAAAATTTTTTTTTATCGGAAGTAAAAAACCGGAAGTTGGGATGCAGAACTATTGTGAACCATACTAAATGCTTATGTACCAAGTTTCATCCAATTCGATTATCAGGTACAGATGTTATCGACCTTTCAAAAAAACAGGTGTTTGGGACACCCCTTACCACTTTGTTCACTATCGCTTAAAAACTAATCAGTTCCTTGCCATACATGTTTGCATCTTTTTCCAAAGTGTCATCTAAATTCGTTCACGAACGAATGCTGTGTGCTCCCAACAAACATTGAAAAAATAATGACACAGTAAACAGGTGTTTGGGAGGCCCCGTACAACTTATCCCAATATTGCCCAAAATTTCTTTGTCATTTAAGTTTCCATCTTTTTCCAAAGTGTCATTAGAATTGATTAATGAATGAAGTCTGTATGCTCCCAACAATCTTAAAAAACAAAGTGTGAAAAGTCAGCAGTTGTATGGTAGACCCCCGCCACTTTGATCAATGTGTCCCAAAAGACGATAATTTTCTTCTCACACTAACTGGACCGTTTTCCATAAATTTCATAATAATCACTTCATTATTGTAGGCTGTAGTGTGCATAAACACAATGAAAAAAATTGAACATTTACAAAAAAAAAATTTTACCGGAAGTGAAAAACCAGAAGTTGAGATGCAGAACTGTTGTGAACCGTACTAAATGCTCATGTACCATGTTTTATCCAATTCGATTATCAGGTACAGATGTTATTGAGCTTTAAAAAAAACAGGTGTATTGGACACCCCCCACCACTTTGTTCACTATCGCTCAAAAACTAATCAGTTCCTTGCCATACATATTTGCATCTTTTTCCAAAGTCTCATCAAAATTCGTTCACGAACGAATACTGTGTGCTCCCTACAAACATTGAAAAAATGATGACACATTAAACAGGTGTTCGGGAGAACCCCCACCACTTATTCCAATATTGTCCAAAAACTAATCAGTTCTTTGTTACTTAAGTCTTCATCTTTTTTCCAAGTGTCATTAAAATAAATTAATAAATGAAGTCTGTATGCTCCCAACAAACTTAAAAAAGAAAGTGTGAAAAGTCAGCATTTGTATGGTAAACCCCCGCCACTTTGATCAATGTGTCCCAAAAGATGATAATTATCTTCTTACACTAATTGGACCCTTTTCCATGAGTTTCATCATAACCACTTCATTATTGTAGGCTGAAGTGTGCATAAAGACACTGAAAAAACTTCAAAAAAGTACAAAAAAAAATTTTTTACCGGAAGTGAAAAACTGGAAGTTGAGATGCAGAACTATTGTGAACCGTTTCATCCAATTCAATTATCAGGTACAGATGTTATAGAGCTTTCAAAAAACAGGTGCTCCAGGGACCCTACACCATTTTGTTCACTATCGCTCAAAAACTAATCAGTTCCTTGTCATACATGTTTGCATCTTTTTCCAAAGTGTCATCAAAATTCATTCACGAACGAATCGTTTATGCTCCCAACAAACATAAAAACATTGTGGAAAAAACCACCTGTTGTATGGGGGACCCCCAAACCCTTTATCCAATGTACTCCAAAAGCTGACAAAATCTTTCTCATGTTATTTGAAAGCTTTTACCAACGTTTCATGAAAATCGATCGGTAATTGTAGGCTACAGTAGGGATATACACCTGAAAAAAAAACTTTTTAACCGGAAGGGACAAACTGGAAGTTGATATGCAGAAATATTGGAAACAGTACTAAAACCTTATATACTAAGTTTCAATAAGATCATAGTCTGGGATCAGAAGTTATTCAAGATTTAAACTTAGAGGTGTTCGGGAGACCCTTTGCCATTTTGTCCAAATTTAAAATGAATCCAGATCTTCCATTTTCAAGTGAACTTGTATGATTTGCCAAAGTTTCATCAAGATCCTATGCAGAAAGTACACGCACCCACCCACTCACGCCCACACAGACGTACACCAAAATTTTTATTGGCTATTTAGATAGAGGATGGTCCAAAACAAAAGAAAAAACAAAATTTGGGATATGTAAGATTTTTTTTTTTATGATAGATTGCATTACTTCACACAATTTAAAATTGTGGTGAAGTAAAAAATTTTTTTTTCGAATGACATTTGTAAACCTTAACTATGTCTAGCTGGTCACCCAAAATAAACCTGTTTCGAAATATATTTCTTAAAAAAAAAATTATTCAAAACGTCAAATTCTCAGTCTTCTGGCGTGTCCCACCTTGAAAGTCAAAGCTGGTAAACTAAATAATCAATGATTCTAAGTGTGTAGAGACAAATTTACACTGTAGTAATAATTTCGAATAATGATGCTTTATAATGTGAAAAAAATCATAACATTACTCTATATTTCATATAAGATATATCCTATTAAAGTTTGTCCCACGAATTTGTTATTATTCTCCTGCCCAATCAAAACACATTGAAAATATTGGAAATTCATATTTCTATCAAGTTATCGCTCGTCACAGGAATTAATTAAAGTCCAATAAATATAATATTGCAAGTGTTTTACTTAGTCCGAGGTTTTATCAATCAAAACAGTCATCATTACTAGCAAGATCGTGTGTTGTCCAGTCAAATTATCAGTCCCCTGGCAAGTATTTTCGTAAAAAGTATTTTAATTACAGGTAATTTTGTAGTTTTATACGACGTGAATATGTATTGCCTTAGTAAAGAATCCGTTTATTTTTTTTTTTAGACGTAATTTTGTCATTTTTAAGCGAAATACTGATAAATTATCAGTCCCCTGGTCTCAAATTATCTCAACTTCGCGCCGTAATTAGCTCCATTTACTTCCTTCGTGTGTAGAACTACCCATATAATATGTGTAGGTATAAATTAAATTCAATTTTATAACTAATACTTATGTAATTTCAAGTTGTTTAAATCAAATAAAGAGGAAATTTTTATGACGTCATCATTATCTGATTTTTTGCAGTAAATATTACCATAGTTTGCCCATACAAACTTAAATTTATTAGGATTATCATTATTTTGAAGTGTTTTTTAAACTTCGTGTAGTAAACGTTTCTTATGAGAAGGCAAGTAATCTGTTGGAAGTATGTTATTATCTTGATGAAAACCTATTTCCGTTGATTTAAATGACTTTTTACTTTTAATTGCTTGAAGATGTTTGATGTATTTGAAATGTAGTTCAACTGTGGTTTTATCATAGATCTAGATTTATTTCTGTGAGCATACTTAATTCCTCCAGCCTCAATTTCAATTCCAATATGTTTGAAGATTACTAGTACTGTATCCAATAAATTTTCCTTTTCCTTCTGCGGAACACCGAGTATTTGAACGTTTGACGTATAACAGTTTTTTTTTCCAGTAATTCGCATACTGCAATTCTAATGACTTTATGTTTCTTTCATTTGCGTCAACCTTTTTCTCCAAACCCACTATGTTTTCAAGTTTATTTTTTAACTTGTTTAGAGCATCACCATACTCAATTTGTTGATTCTTGATAATATCAAGTGTTTTTAGAGATATCAAGAATTCGTTGTGTTTAGCTTTCAAGGATATAATATCCGTCTTTACTGAAGCTAAAACCTCTGCCATGTTTTGAAAAGTAACTTTGGATAAATTAGATGGAGTATTTGATTTTCCGATTAATGGTGATTTAATGCATTGTTTACAGGTCCAAAGATGATTTGCAGCATCATTATCAATACCTTTACAAATCACATGGTATAAGTTATTACATTGATAACATTTAATAATATCATTTTTAGAGTTTCTATCGAGTTTCTCACGGCACTTTAAACAGTTACTCATTTTAGTTAAGATTCCAGATCACTTTGTTTAACGAAAAGAAAAAAATTTGGATAATTCAATCAAGAACAAAAATTAAATTCAAATGATGAAACAAGTTTGAGGTTATTTTCTTCACTCAATTAAACAACCTGTAATATATTTACACAAACATGCTTAATATTATTTTCCCGTTTTCAAATATAATGTAATGTAATGTAATTTACACTCGTATTTAATCACAAATTAGTTAACAGAATCAAAATTCACTGTTTATTATAGTTCACCGAAGAATACTAAAAAATTCAAACCTTTTCCAAAATTCTAAAAATATTGCAAAAATTATAACATAATCGAAAATTGAAACTTTTTTCAAAATTCTAAAATATAGTTATATTTATATAATTATATATAAAAGAATTCTTTTTTTTTTCAAAATTCTAAAAATATTGCAAAAATTATAACAAAAACAAAAATTAAAACTTTTTCCAAAATTCTAAAAATATTGCAAAAATTATTACAAAATCAAAAAAACAAACTTTTTTCAAAATTCCAAAAATATTTCAAAAACTATAACAAATCCAAAAATTTCCATGTCCAATTTCATTTTCAATTACATTTACGTCATAAAAACAGCTACATTTTTTTTCCAAAAAATTGGCTAAAAAAATAAATGAAACCATTAATAAAACCAACCACACACTTGACATTATTTTTTTGACAAACCTATAATGCCATAATTCTCAATAATAATAATAAAATATCATGTCATATAAATAATAATTATATTTTTTTCCAAAAAATTGGGGTAAAAAAATAAAAAAAAATCTTTCTTTTGACACACTTGACAACATTTTTTTGACAAACTTATAATGCCATAATTCTCAATAATAATAATAAAATTTCATGTCATACAAATAATTAATTTTATTTTTTTCCATAAAATGGGTAAAAAAATAAATAAAAATCTTTCTTTTGACACACTTGACAGCTTTTTTTTACCGGTCGATCGTCACAGCCGACAAAATTTAGAAAACCGCTAGAATAACTTAATGGAAAGAGCCAAAAAGACGATGTGTTCTAAAGCTGTACCGGAAGTGTATCAAAAAATTATTAAATGTGTCAAAACACAAAAATTTGCTACGTTCATTGTAAGTGATAATGAGTAGTAACATTGAATGTGGAAAAATCTTGATGACCAGTATCCGTTTGTCATTTGTGAAACTAAAAGCTTGATTTTTGTATTATAAGTGTGTCAAAAAATACCGTTAAGTGTGTCAAAAGAATGATTTTCATATATTTTGTTGCCCAATTTTTTTGAGAAACATATTATGGGAAACATTTTCAACTAGAAAGATTTAAATCGAAGTAAACATCGAAGTAGTTATTTGGATGACATGAAATGTAATTGAACATTTAAACTAGTAATCGAATTTATGTTTTAACATTTTTTATTATTTTTTCATCGTTTTGAATTGGAATTAGTTATTTGAGTTTTTAATTACTTTCCTGTAAAATATGAGCCCGCGCTTGTGGTATGGATTTTAATTACGGATGTTCAATGGAACTATTGTTGTAAATTGGTTTAATTGACTGGTTGTTATTTTTGATTTGGTAAAGGGAAAATTTATTTGAATTGAATGTATGGATTGTATTTTGGACTTTGGATTGTAACCAGTTGGATTTTGGGTTATAGAAATTTGTGCAACAGCTGCATTGTTGGAAAATTGTTTGGAATGTTTTGTCAATTGAAATGTGGACATAAAAAATGCATGTGTTATTTTTAGAAGATTTTTATAAAGATTTTTAGTATAAACGTTTTTTATGTAATTTGACTTTAAGAATACTTTGTGTGGAAATTAATTGAAATTGAGTTTGGTATCATAGAATGAGAATTAATTGAAAGATTTAATTTAAAGATTTAATGTAAGATGATGTAACAGCTGCGGGTTTTATTATTACCGATTTGAGATAACTGTTTTTGTATACGATTATTGTGGGTTTGTTTGGGTGTTTGTTTCAATGGGATGGATCAGTCTAGTTTCTGGTCCACCACATCAATAGGAAATGCTGCCTAGCTCGCCAATAGCATAAAAAAATATATGATTGCAAAACTTGTAAGAAAAAGCTTTCGGATGCAGATTCTTTGAAAATGCATATGAAAATGCATCCATACAAAAAACCGCATAAATGTTCCAAATGCTCAAAACAGTTTAGGCTTAGGAAATACTTGGTTGTACACGTTCGCATCCACGAAAAAACAAAGTTGAAGGTGTGAGGTTAATGAAAAACCGATCGATTATTAATTTTGAACTTTAATGAAACGTTATCTTCGTTTTGCTGAATTTTTGTAGCGTATTACCAACAGAGTTATATAATATTACAACAATTAAACCCTCACAATTTATTTTCTTCCATAGGTTACGGATAATGGCGCCAATAAACTTCACGAATGTAAAGTTTGTAATAAAAGGTTTGTAAGTGATTGTATGGTGACAAGGCATATGAGATCTCATACAGGTGAAAAACCTTATGAATGTTCCGTTTGTAATAAAAAATTCTCAACTCAATGGAATATGCAGCTACATAAGAAAACTCATCAAATAAACAGATTTAAGGTAAGGGTTTTTCAGTTAGGTTGAAGCTTTATTTTTGAAAAATGTCTAACGGTATTAGTTTGAAAGTCATCGTCTGTTTACGTTATCAATTTTTTTCAAGCTAAACAGGATCACATATCAAACAAGATCGCATATTAGTGAAATTTGCTAGTGTTTCTAACAAATTTTTCCAAAATTGCCATTTTTTTAGGTTTATACAATAGCATTATACCGGTCGCCAAACAAACAGCCCCAATTTCTTTTTTTTTTTTAATTCAAAGTTAGGTATAATAAATTGCGTTGTTGACGTCTTCTTCGAAGCTTTCTTAAAGATTCCTCAAATAGGAATCGAAATCATTTTCAAAATTGTTGTTCATCTGACTTCTATTTATACGTCGGCAGGAAGCTCAAAATATGACTTAGAGTCTTCCTACAGATATAATTTAAATAGTTATAGTCACATACGTATTCTGTCGGAGAACCGTCCCAGCAAATAGACAAACCTTTAACGATCGAATTATTCGGTTTGTTATTTACTGTTAGTCCCTTTGGCTACAAGAGCAATTCGGTGACGTCAGTTTGAGAAATAATTCAAAAGAAAAACACAAAGTTTTAGTTAAAATTAAATCTGATTTTTATTGAATAGATTTGTTCTATATATACCAAAATGTTTTACATATTTCATTTCCCCAATCACAAATAAAAAGTAATTTCTTTATTTACTACAAATTTCTCTGTATTCTCCCCACCAAATTCAATAAAATTTATTGAATTTTATTTACTAAAATACTTAAAAATATTTATATACGAAAATTTGTTTAATCATCAAAAGGAAAACATTATTAAAAAAATATAAAACAATTAAAAAGTGTAACCTAATATCTTTCGTATTACATTTTCTTCACACACTTTTTCCAATGTTATGAAATTAAATCTGACCGCATTATTATTATTTTGTTTATATGTTTTTGTAAATACATATGTTATGGTCAGTTATGAAGATAACAAAATATTAGATTTATAGTATTTCAATTTAGTTTCTACGTCATGTGTTGTGTGAAAATGAATTTGGATTTTACTATCATGAGTAATTGCTGATTTATTATTATGTTTGTTGTTTTTTAGTTCTATGATTGTTTTTTATGAATGTTTTATTTGGAACTTAGTGGCTACATTTGAGATGTAGTACATAGGCATGTTTAGTATATTAAAAATTAATATCTCTGAATATCCGAAGATAGCATGCCAACTAGGGATTAGAATTATGTTTAAATAAATTAAGTTTCTTTAAGAAATTTATTAACGTTAACTTTAAAATTTTCAGGATTATAGCTATCGGGAAAAACCCAAGAAGGTAAGGCATTCCAGAGGTGAGAGGCTCTGTTGAAAAAAACAAAAAATCACGTTGAAAGGCGACAGTTCTACACTTTTTTATTTGAACCATAAATTGTAATGGAGAACTGGATCCATTGGAAATCTCAATGGAACAGTATAGGCGAGCCGCGCTCCTAGCTAGGTTATTAACCCTCAACTAGCTTCAGCATATGAGTTTGAGAAAGTGTACCTGCCACCCCAGCTCAAATAAACAGCGTGCGCGTATTTGTCATGCAGAAAGTCATGCAGATCAGAAACAAAGTGAAAAGTGTATAAAAACTCTAACGAGTGGACTCACGCGCGAAGAAGCCGTGACCGTCACGAACGAGATATATATGAGCAATTTCACAAAGATTCAACATCGTTTTGACTTGACCCCTTTTAATTTTGATTATTTTTTGTTTATAGATAGTCTTTGATAAATAAAAAATACAAGTTCTCTTAGAATTTTTTTTTTCGACCAGGGGTCTTCACAGGGTGCCCCTCAATTTTTGTTATTTTGTGATGTGAGTGCATTTTGACGAGCGATTGTAGAAAAACTACTCAATCGATTTTCATAAATGATATGTCGTTGAATAGGTATTAGAACAAAGTTTTTAAAAATGTACACTGTTAATTTTTTGAAATAATTTTTAACGGTGTAACATAAGAAAAAAATGGTGTAATTGAAAAAAAGATGGCATTAACTTTTTTTTTTTTTTTTTTTTTAAACTTAATTGAAGCTTATTTTATATCTAACAACTTGTGAAAGTTTAGGACTAGCATCATTTTTTGTTTTAGAGATAAAGTTCGTTGTGCATATGACTGTCGGGAATCAGTTTTTTTTGTTCTGAAGAAAAAATATAAAAATGGCGATTTTTAGATTCAGATTTTTTTTTTATGTTAAATATCAAATATTTTATTATTAAATGAACTTTTTAAAAAGCAATTTCAGTCAAGTTCAGCAAAATTTTGCGACATTTTGACTCGACCCTTTTTAATTTGGTCTATTTTGGTCTATATTCGGTTTATAGATAGCCTTTGATAAATGAAAAATACGGCTTCAAGTAGAATTTTTTTAAATATAGACCAAAATAGAACAAATTAAAAAGGGTCGAGTCAAAATGTCGCAAAATTTTGCTGAACTTGACTGAAATTGCTTTTTAAAAAGTTCATTTAATAATAAAATATTTGATATTTAACATAAAAAAAAAATCTGAATCTAAAAATCGCCATTTTTATAATTTTTCTTCAGAACAAAAAAAACTGATTCCCGACAGTCATATGCACAACGAATTTTATCTCTAAAACAAAAAATGATGCTAGTCCTAAACTTTCACAAGTTGTTAGATATAAAATAAGCTTCAATTAAGTTTAAAAAAAAAAAAAAAAAAAAAGTTAATGCCATCTTTTTTTCAATTACGCCATTTATTTCTTATGTTACACCGTTAAAAGTTATTTCAAAAAATGATCAGTGTACATTTTTAAAAACTTTGTTTTAATACCTATTCAACGACATATCATTTATGAAAATCGATTGAGTAGTTTTTCTACAATCGCTCGTCAAAATGCACTCACATCACAAAATAACAAAAATTGAGGGGCACCCTGTGAAGACCCCTGGTCGAAAAAAAAAATTCTAAGAGAACTTGTATTTTTTATTTATCAAAGACTATCTATAAACAAAAAATAATCAAAATTAAAAGGGGTCAAGTCAAAACGATGTTGAATCTTCGTGAAATTGCTCATATATATATATATATATATATATATATATATATATATATATATATATATATATATATATATATATATATATATATATATATATATATATATATATATATATATATATATATATATATATATATATATATATATATATATATATATATATATATATATATATATATATATATATATATATATATATATATATATATATATATATATATATATATATATATATATATATATATATATATATATATATATATATATATATATATATATATATATATATATATATATATATATATATATATATATATATATATATATATATATATATATATATATATATATATATATATATATATTTATATATATATATATATATATATATATATATATATATATATATATATACACCTAATTCTGTTTTTACACGGTAGATACGTTCCAGGAAAAGACGTGTAAAAAAAAACCGTGCATAAAAAGACATGCAGCATATAGAAAAAAAGGGGATTGGTTCCATACCCTTTATTTCTGTAAAAAATAGGTAAAATAAAATGATTTGTACAAAAAAACTATTAAGAGTCTATATAAAAGCCAAATTAAATTTTTTGTGCATACAGTTCATTTGATAAAAAAACAAAAATTAAACCAGAGATCAGCAACAGTGCGACAATGTTGTAGGAAATCAAGATTTGATGTTAAATTTAGCCTAGAGCCTAGATCGAAATAGATGCACCACACAAGACTTGACAACAATATTCCATACATGGACGAATGTAGAACTTATAAATGTGGAGTAAATTATACGGAATGAAATATTTTTACCATCTAATTAGGATGCTATTTGTTCGTCATAGATACTAATGGAAGTATCATTGGGGAACTCGGTCTATGATCTAAAAACAATCAATAGCTGTTTTTTGGTGGAATTAGAATTGAATAAATTTTATTACCCCAATCGGCGACTTTATTCTGGGTCCTCGGTGCTTTTCTCCTTCAAGGTCCTAGTTTACATTTATAACAACGTTTCTCCGGGCGAGATTTATTTTTTCATTCATTTTACCTTTGAAGATAGGGGAACGAATGACCTGTGCAATGTACTGTATGTCATCTGCAAAACTATTTGTCGTGTTACTGATAATTTTCAACAGATCATTGATATAAATTAAAAATAGAGTGGGGAATAAAACTGTGCCTTGGAGAACACCAGTAATAATTAATTTAGATTCAGAAGAAAAACTATCGATGGATACCGAAATGTTTTGATCGGTGAGGCATTTTTGAATATGCTTTATGTCTACATGAAGTTGGCATGCCAGATTCGATCATATGCTTTTCAGATGTTTAAGCGATAACGTACGTTTCACAAGCTCAATCAAACATGCTGTTCCAACGACATATATATAATTTGAAATATTAGTTTTTTTGGGAAATGGCTAGTGTGGGCACAGCTAGTTCCAAAAAAGGTACGAAAACGGATACAACAAATTACAAACCCATATCAAACTAATCGATTGTAGCTAAAATATTTGAAAAAAACATTAATTTTAAAAATATGAGGTTCTTTGTTAACTGGTCAAAAATACTTAAAGACAATGCGGTTTTCGCCGAAAGACGATCGCCCTACATGGATTATTGTTGTCACATATGGAGTGTACCATACAGGTCTTGATTGAATGTATACAACAGAGGGCTGTTAAATTGATCAGCAATTCAAATCTTACTAATGAGCTTGATTCCTGGTATGTCGCTGATTTGACGGTATTTTACATTATGGATAAACGGGCTTCTATCTATATCAAATCGAATTAACCTAAGCCTGCAAACTTGACACGTTACACCAAAGTATCAATAAGAGTATAATAAGATAAAATAATTTTCTTCCTCCAAACTTTAAGATTAGCGTTAAAAAATAAAAAATCTTCAAAGAAAATTGATCAACTGTACATACATACTTCTAGGAATAGAAGTTGAAAACAATATGAAATTAAATGCTCATATTTTTAACCTAGCTAAGAACGCTGTTCAAAAATTTTGATCTTTGGAACGATTTCGTAAGTTTTTCAATAGCGAACAGATTCTTTTAATATATAAATCATTTATACTCCTTGCATGGAGTATTGTTCTCACATATGGGGGTGTATCTGATTTTAGTAGTATGAAGTAAATTGAGTTTGTTCAGCGCAGAACTGCTAAACTATTTAGCAAATCAACTCTTATTAATGAGTTAAATTCCTTGCAACATAGGAGAAATGTTGCTGATCTGAGAATTTTCTATTAATACATTGTGGATGAACAAACTTCGACTGAGATAAAATCAATTTTACCTGAACTAGCAACCTATCGCGTAACACCAGAGTAAATTTTGTAGCCCATCCTTTTACACTTCATATAAAAAGAATCAGAAGTGTTGCTTTTCAGCGTGATTTTTTCAGCAGAGTCTCTCAGATATGGAATGTCTCACCAGCAAGGGTTTTCCCTGATAGCTTTAATCCTCAAAATTTTAAAGATAACGTTCATAAACTTCTTAAAGAAATTTAATTTATTCAAACTTAATCCTAATCCCTAGTTGGACATGGTAGCTTCAGATATTAAGAGACGTTAATTTATAATTTATTATAATTAACACTAAACATGTCTAGCTTTGTATATAGAAAAAAAAATTCGAATTTTCTTCAAAATTTAAACCGTGCTATTTCAAATAAAACCGTGTAAAAACGAATTTAAATTTTTTTTCTAGACCGTGTTATTTCAAAACCGTCTAAAAAAAGACAGTGTAAAAACAGAATTGGGTGTGTATATATATATATATATATATATATATATATATATATATATATATATATATATATATATATATATATATATATATATATATATATATATTGTAGTATGAGGTTTGTCTGGTAGACCGTGAAGGTCTGCCAGTTGGTCTTGCACGCTAATAACCCGGCCGCTAGCTCATAGAGCGAAGGTTCCATTGACCAACCTCAGTCCAAGAAAATTTTGAAATAAACTAATACAAAAATTTCGCGTGCCACCATCACCACCCAGATCTCCAGAAGGGAGATCTGCCTTTTCACAACCCTCCCCAAATTAACTAACCCTAGCAATTCATTAGGATATTACCCCAAACCACATAAGAAAACAAAAACAACACCTCTATATGAATAACTTAAACAATAGTTAATTAAACAAAAACTTCTCTGAACATGGTGATCCTCCGTTGATAAAAACGGAACGCAATTTCCGCAAAAACGGAAACTGCAACGGAAAATTATTTATCTAACAAAACTTCTAGTTAAATAGTATTCTAGTCTGTACATCTAATTTTGCCATCCTTATTACAGTTTCGAAAGCAAACATAGTTATTAATAAAAGATTTAACGTTTGAACATAACCTTTTTTCTTTGGAACATCGTGTTTGTCAATGCAAAATTTATTTTTTAGTTTTTAGTTCGTTTTCAATAAAAGTGTGTTTTTTAAAATTTTTTTTTTGTAAATGCTTATATTGATTTTTTTTTTTGTTTTTGCTGAAACTTAGTAACTTAGTTTAATGTCAGGTTGAATAACTTTTTTATAAGAGATTTTCCAACAATAGATTTTCTCTTCTTTCATTTTCTTGTTGAAATAATAATTTTGTTTTTTAAATAAATCCCGGCATAATAACGTGTGAAATATAGGAATTCACTGTTATTATAGCCATCCTCTCCATTATCACATTCAAATTTTGTCTTATGAATAATTGAGAATAAAGCTAGCTACATTTCAAAGCCTTCTGCTAACAATAAAAATTAATAATAAAAAGTTGCTCCAATCTCATGAGTAAAAGTCTTTTCTTTTCACTGTGGGTGCACCGGTACTTCTCGCTACCGTTACTTTAAAAATATCCATGGCGAAAAATTGACAGTTTTTTGATTAACTGCGATAGTAAAATATGTTTTTTTCTACTTCAAGCTACGAAAATGCCATTTTAATATATTGTAAAACCTATGTGAAAGGGAAACTTTTTCTAAGTAGTGACTGAAAATGTTTTCAGTCACTAGGATTGAAAGTAAATAAGTTTCGGTGGTCGCTTACAGATGGTGGTTATTTAAAGGATTGAATATTTGATTGAATATTTGAGATTGAATTTGATTTACTGTTTCTGTTGTTGTTTCGGTTGCTGTGTTTATTTCTGTCAATATCGCAGTGTTTTGAAGGGATTGAATATTTTGAATATTTTGATCGAATCAAATCGAAACAAATCATTATATCAATTGTGTGTAATTAATTAATTAAACTAATAATGAGTGTGTTTTTTTTCTACATCGGAGAAATCGGAGCGATAAAATAAATTTTGTATCAGATATACCGTATAATTTTTTCCTCCGATATAATTAACTGTCAGATATAAAATATATTCTCTGAGTTCTTTCCGCCAAAAAAAAATAAAAAAAAATTTATTAAATAAATGAATAAATTTTATTAAAAAATTTATTTATATTTGTTTTTAATCGAAACTTTACCTACAATTTCTTAAATTTATACTTTAAATGATGACTTCCAGTCGGTAAAAAAATATCTGTAATATCTGTAAAAGTTTTTAGAGAAAATATATGAACTATTTTCATTATTCATGTTGTCAAATTCATCTACTAAAAACTTACAAAACGACATATCTAAATTTGACTGTGTAAAAAATAAACAAGATTGTATTTATATATAGCATTGAATAAATATATAAGGAAGAATAATTACGTGTGGCTACACGAATATTTTTTGAAGTATGAAATTTGTATATCTGTGCGTTCTTCATCCATGTCCTTAGACATATTTCGTTTTGTATTTTAAAATAAAATGATAGCTTTTATCCGAAATTCTAATTTAAGATATTCAAATTAAACAAAATTTCTAAAAATTAAAGTTTAAATTAATGTTTTACAAAACAATTATTAGTATTTGTGCAGTAGTTTATTCAAAAAAATGATTGCATTAAAATATGTACAAATAATCTTAAATACACTGAAATTTGATCATCGAATTTCATATCAATGATTAGAATATTTTTACTAATACTACGTATAAAAAGGGTTTAGAATGATGTTTTAACAAAAACATAAAGTATTTGCTTTACAAAAACTGTTATTTTCTTGTTTAATTTTATATTTTATTACCCTACATAAATGTAATTTTTCTTAATCCATCGTTGTCAAACCAAATTTCAAACGCTATCACAGCCGAAAATAGGATGTTCTTGAAGTAATTCAATATGATTAAAATTTGTGTTGTATGGACAATTAAAAATATCTATATTTGGAAATATAAGGAAATATTTTATTCAAACATATTAGGCTTTTAAATTTATATGTAACATTTATTATTTCTTTTATTTGTTTTGAAAATATAAATATGTAAATTGTAAACAGTACCACCCAGCTAGAATGCAAACACTATCAAACTTCACCAATACTAAAAATTAGATGCTTCACTCAAAATGTCTAGTTATTCTTCCTTAGATATGTATTCAATGACATATAGCATTTTTACCATTGTAAAATAATGTTATTGTGTTCGCCTGTTATTATTCCGTCTGTAGGCGAACACAATAATAACATTATTTTACACTGGTAAAAATGCTATATATAAAAACAATCTTCTTTATTTTTTACATAGTCAAATTTAGATATGTCGTTTTGTAAGCTTTTAGTAGATGAATTTGTAAATATTATCATTTATATTTACAAGCATAGAAAAAATAGCGTTTTCTACACGTGGTAAAAACGTTTTTGCGTGACTGAACGGTTTGTCCACGAGACGCGATAGCGCGATTTTGTTTTTCGTTTCGTCAGAAGAAATTAAATAAAAATAAAAATATGTCGGTTAAGCTATTCGTTAATATAAATTTGGAATATTTTTGATGTAATAAGTATAAATATGTATATCAATTAAACCTCATCTTTTTCACAAAAAATTCATTATTAAAAAATTGATAGATATTTATAGTATTTTTGATTATAAATTATATGTGGTAATATTTTAATATGTTTGAATCAAAGGACATTCATTTGCTCTTCGATGGATTTGTTATATCATAAATGATTTTAACCAAATCTATCCCGCATGGAGGGGTCAATTTTTTTATTTTATTTTTGATCTACGGGTGTGATAATCCTGCGACTCCAGTCCCTGCTATTGGCATACGAGTTAACGTGAGATATTACTAGCCAAGGTGATAACTTAGAGGTGCTGGTGGATGAACTGTATTCAGTCAACGGTAGCACCCTCAATCTTAGCTATGGAGAATTCCTTGATGATGCCACGTTATTTCTCGCTCGAAGAATTGAGCCTTCATATAACTTTATGCCTGGGCTTTAATCATCGAGGAAGGAAGTTCATCGCCTGATCAAGGAATGTGCCACTATCTGGATTATTGGCAACCGCATTTTAGTTTTGCTCCTGCAAATTGTTAAAACAAATTGGCTGTTTACCTTTTATTTTTATTTTTTTCTATCCTATCATGAAATATTGGCCTTTGTCATATTTTATATGTGATAGGATTTATTGTTTAGTTGTTCATTCTTTAAAAAAAATAAACAAAATTTGCGTCCATCAACACCTTAGAACGCATGTTGTTGTGGGACCTTGGTCTTAAGAGGTTTTTTTATTCGCCTACTTATTAAAGTGGTACTTTACTACTGTGATTTGCGGCCGTAAAGTGTCACTTTTTAACCATATATTTTGTTGTCATAGCTACGTCCAAAAAAGTAAAAAACATTTGTATTTGTTTTAATTCTATTAGAAAGAGAAATTTTTATCAAAGCAACCTTTAATAAATTCAAAATTTCATAATCCAATTAAAATTATTGTTATTATTTGTTGTAATAGTTATACAACTATTTTGAAAAAAATAACAAATATTTTCTCAAAGGTTACTTGTTTAACATCTTTTATTTCAAAATTTATGCAAGTTTATAACTTTGATTTGGAATAAACAATTTTTTTTTAAATATTTTGCTTGCGGCGTCCAAAAAAGTAAAAAACATTTGTATTTGTTTTAATTCTATTAGAAAGAGAAATTTTTATCAAAGCAACCTTTAATAAATTCAAAATTTCATAATCCAATTAAAATTATTGTTATTATTTGTTGTAATAGTTATACAACTATTTTGAAAAAAATAACAAATATTTTCTCAAAGGTTACTTGTTTAACATCTTTTATTTCAAAATTTATGCAAGTTTATAACTTTGATTTGGAATAAACAATTTTTTTTTAAATATTTTGCTTGCGGCGAATAAAAAATAGTATATGACGCTCCGAAGTAAGCTAATTTGGACTTAATGTTGATGCAAATCTTTAGCTTTACGTCCTTGCATCATAATGTACTATTATGAGTAGTGACACATACTGTAATTCCTACTACACAACACATTTTATTAAAAAAAATGAACAAAAACTGTCCCAAAATTGCATAGATCAAGGAGTTTTTTTTAAATTTCGTTTGATAATTTTGTTTGTAATTCGTGTTTTTATTTAAACTAATCTGATGAATTCGATTCTACTTCTACACAGAACTGGCTGATCCCGAAATCTACCTATTTCTAGCGGAAATACCTGCATTACTTTTTCAACGCATAGCCTCAAAAGTTGTTTTATTAACTTGGTTTTACGGCATTAGGTATACTCTATGGCATTAGCAAAATAATTGAATCTCTTTTTTGTCTCCAAAAGATAATAATATGTTACCCCTCTGATGATATGTTACAGATAATATGTCTACCTAGACATTAAAAATGTATGAGAAAATACAATAAAATGTATCTTGAATTTCGAAGATCGAGACGAGAAACCAAACAAAATTGTGATGCATATGCGATGTGATTCGAGAAGTTATTTGTCATCTGTATTATTTGATATAAATAAAAAACAAGCTATAATCAAAACGGTTGGTTTTACTTTTAAATCTTGCAATTTTCTTTTAATTTGTTTTTTTTTGTATATTTGTTTCTTCAGGCAGGGTTAATGTTTTTCTGTTTATCAGTAGCTATAATACACATGTACAGAACATAACCCAAATGTATAACTTACCGTTCCCTTAATAATTTTTTTAAATAAAAGCCTTTATAGTAATTTGTTTCGGTAAATTTTATATCCATTCTCTTTATTTTAAAAACATTTGTTTTCTTCCCCATAGGAACCGATTAAAAAACTTCACCAATGTGAACTTTGCGATAAGAAGTTTATTCGTAGAATTTCTTTAATCAACCATGCAGGAGTACATACAGGCGAAAGACCATTTGAATGTTCGAAGTGTGGCAAAAAATATACACTTAAATCTGCATTAAAAGCTCATATGCAAATCCACATGAAAAAGGTAATATTTTATAAAAGTTTGTAGTTTAATTTTATAAATAACTGAAGATTACTATTATCATTTACGAATATTTTTCTCAATTTGAAAGTGAAATAGAACAAATATGGAGGGGCTGAAATCTCAAGCTCTGAGATATCAAGCCTTCGGTCTGGGTTAAGGGTTTTGATATAGTTTTCGGCAAAAAACTTTTATTAGGACAATGTTTTTAGTTTTGGGCAGCGATGTATTTCAAACATGAAACTTTAACAACTAACACGAAACATCAATACGTTGCCGGAAAATTATAAGATATCATAAATTAATATAGTTTAGTGAAAAGACAATGCACTCGGCAAACTACTCAAAAACCTCTTCTTTTAGCATTTCGAGAAAATATTACAAAACCAAAGGTTGAAAGTTTTTTCAAAATTCTAAAAATATTGCAAAAATTAACAAAATCAAAAATTTAAACGTTTTCAAAATTCTAATTTTTCAAAATTCTTTGTTTAGTAATTTTTGTAAAAGTTTCAAGGGTGTATCATCTTTTAACTAAATAATATTAGTTTATGATCTTTTATAATCTACCGGCAACGTATTAATGTTTCGCGTTAGTTTTGTAATAAATTTCTAAACAGAGAAAAAAAAAATACATGTACTTTAACAAAGCGTTCTATGTTTGATATACATCGCTGCACAAAACTTAAAACAATGTCCTTACAAAAGTGTTTTGCCAAAAACTATATCAACATCCTTAACCCAGACTGAAATCTTGATATCTCAGAGCTTGAGCCTTCAGCCCCTTCATATTTTCCATCTTATATCCATGCCAGATATTACGAGTGTCGATTTCGATAAGGGTTTCAGTCTTTCACTACTATTTAATCACATCAGTTATCAAAATAGTTTTACTAAATACTAGAGTGTTAAAAACTAGAAACAAACTTAAATTAATTAATATTTGGATTCATGACAAAAACCCCGTAAATCGTTTCCAAAATCTAAAACCCAATAAAACGTCAAACCAGATAATCAAAAACAAAAAAGCAGAACTTGATAGAGAGAAAGCGTCAAAACTTTCTGCTGTGTCAATTTCTCACAATAGTTTTTATAGTGCCAATAATTCTTGAAGGACTGGTAATAAATATTCTATCCCTATTATTATTGACGGTGATTTAATCGTCACTGAGCCAGCAAGAAAAGCCACATTGTTCGCGGAACGCTTCGGTTTGAACTCAACTGTTTTGGAAAATCCTAATGAAATACCCCAAATCCAGGCTTTAGGATTTAATATGAGAGAACTGCATTTCAAACCCAAAATAGAACCTTACTTTCAATTCTATCTAAAATAAATGAGCATTACATGAATACACACAAAATTTTTGGAAGAAAACCATTTGGTATCTTATAGCTTCTACGGCTTTCGAAACAAAAGATCAACAACCGATCTATTGAACTATGTAGCCCGTCGTTGGAATAGCATACTTGACAAGGTGGTGAGACGTACATTATCGCATTAGTCATCTCAAGAGCATTTGATCGAATTTGGGATGTCAACCTGATCAACAAGCTCGTTGCGTACGGAGTTCACCGTGCAGTTGTGAGGTTGATTCAAAAAATTTACACCGACTAATACGTTTTGGTGTCCATGGATGGCTTTTCTTTGAGTACCAGTCGCTAGTAACACAATAAATAGCTTGCAGATGATAGAACACTGCACAAATCGTTCGTCCTTCCGTCTTTAAAGGGTAAAATTCATGAATAAATAAATTTCGCCTGGAGAGACGCTATCATAAATCACCTAAAAAAAGTTGCCGATTGTGGTGAAAAAATTTCGGATAATTTTAATTCCACTAAATCACGTTTATTGAATTTTTCAAGATCGAAGACCGAATTTATCCAACGATATTTCAATTAGTATGTATGACGAACAAATAGACGAATGTAGAAGGATTCGTTTATTGTGTGTCACAATTTCTAATAACTTACTCTGGAACGATCATATAATGGCGATGGCAAAATGCGCGTCCAGAAAACTCGGCCTCTACTATAGATGTGAAAAATATTCCACCCCATATCAATTACTCCACATTTATAAATCCTATATTCGCTCGTGTTTGAAGTATTAATGTCTTGATTCCCTACAACACCGTTACTCTGTTGTTGTTCTCGTTGTTTTGGATAAATATTTTCACTAACAGGGCACGGCTGAAATTAGATCCATCATACGTTATCTTTATGTTCGCCTTCGTTTTATTTGCCAATCGGTTTGTGCAACACTGTCGAGATCACTCACTATCATGGTGGTAAAATGTAAAGAGACTTCTGTGTCCGTACATCGTACAAATGAAATGCTTTTTTCAAACCAACAGTCTTGTGTGGCTTCAATCCACAAAAACTTTAAAAAGCACCTATCAAAATCTCAGAAGTCAGAACGTATGTTGCTGTGGGACAAAGGCCGTAAAAAGTATATAGGTGTTGTTGTAACATATTGTAATTCCTACTACATAACACTTTTTACTAAACAAAAAAAAAATATTGCGACACTGATGCATAGGCTGACTTCACCACAGCTCTGGAAACATAGTGTTCTGGATATACAATGAGCTAATATACTTTAATTAAAAGCTAACCAATGTTATAGACTTCGTAGTTCTAATAATAAAAATATTAAAGAAAGCAGTAGTATCCCAACAAACATAAATTCTGTTGTACGAGAAAAGTAAAAACAAAATTTTACCGGAAGTGACAAACCGGAAGTTGGGATGCAGAACTATTGTAAACCGTACTACATACTCATGTACCAAGTTTCATCCAATTCGCTTATCAGGTACAGAAGCTATAGAGCTTTCAAAAAACAGGTGCTCCAGGGACCCCCCACCACTTTGTTCACTATCGCTCAAAAACTAATCAGTTCTTTGCCATACATGTTTGCATCTTTTTCCAAAGTGTCATCAAAATTCATTCACGAACGAATGTTTTATGCTTCCAACAAACATTGAAACAATAAAAAGGTGTAAGGGAGGACTTAAACCACTTATCCCAATATTGTCCAAAAACTAATCAGTTCTTTGTCATTTAAAGCTTTATTTCTTTTCAAAGTGTCATTAAAATTGATTAATGAATGAAGTCTTTATGCTCCCAACAAACTTTTAAAACAAAGTGTGAAAAGTTGGCAGTTGTATGGTAGACCCCCCGCCACTTTAATCAATGTGTTCCAAAAGATGGTAATCATCTTCTCACTCTTATTGGAACCTTTTTCATAAGTTTCATCATAATCACTTCATTATTGTTGGCTGTACTGTGCATAAACACACTGAAAAAAATTGAAAATTTTCAAAAAAAAATTTTTGCCGGAAGTGAAAAACTGGAAGTTGGGATGCAGAACTGTTGTGAACCGCACTAAATGCTCATGTACCAAGATTAATCCAATTCGGTTTTCACGCACAGATGTTGTATAGCTTTCAAAAAACAGGTGTATGGGACACCTGTTCGACATCAGTTCTTTGTCATTTAAAGCTTTATTTCTTTTCAAAGTGTCATTAAAATTGATTAATGAATGAAGTCTTTATGCTCCCAACAAAATTTTAAAACAAAGTGTGAAAAGTTGGCAGTTGTATGGTAGACCCGCCGCCACTTTGATCAATGTGTCCCAAAAGATGGTTATTATCTTCTCATACTAATTGGACCCTTTTCCATAAGTTTCATCATAATCACTTCATTATTGTAGGCTGTAGTGTGCATAAAAACACTGAAAAAACTTCAAAACAGTACAAAAAAAAATTTTATCGGAAGTGAAAAACTGGAAGTTGGGATGCAGAACTATTGTGAGCCGTACTAAATACTTATGTACCAAGTTTCATTCAATTCGATTATCAGGTACAGATGTTATAGAGCTTTCAAATAAAACAGATGCTCCAGGGATCCCACACCATTTTGTTCACTATCGCTTTAAAACTGATCAGTTCTTTGTCATACATGTTTGAATCTTTTTCCAATGTGTCGTCAAAATTCATTCACGAACGAAAGTTTATGCTCCCAACAAACATTAAAACATTGTGGATAAAACCACCTGTTGTATGGTGGACCCCCAAACCTTTTATCCAATGTACTCCAAAAGCTGATAAAATCTTTCTCATGTTACTTGAAAGATTTTACCAACGTTTCATGAAAATCGATCGGTAATTGTACGCAACAGTAGGGAAAAACACCTGGAAAAAAACTTTTTAACCGGAAGTGACAAACCAGAAGTTGGTATGCAGAAATATTGGAAACTGTACTTAAATTTTATATACTAAGTTTCAGTAAGATCATAGTCTGGGATCAGAAGTTATTCAAGATTTAAACTTAGAGGTGCTCGGGAGACCCTCCGCCATCTTGTCTAAATTTGAAATGAATCCAGATCCTCTATTTTCAAGTGAACCTGTATCATTTGTCAAAGTTTCATCAAGATCCTATGGAGAAAGTCCAACCACCCACCCACCCACACACAGACTTACTCCAAAATTTTTTTTGGCTATTTAGATGGAAGATGGTCCAAAACAAAAGAAAAAACAAAATTTGGGGTATGTAAGATTTTTTTTTTTCACGATAGATTACTTTACATCACAACAATTTAAAATTGTGGTGAAGTAATAATATAAACCCTTGAACTAATAAAAATTTTAACTTATTGAAAATGTGTTGTTTTAATTTTCTGATTTAGAGATCGAACTCAATAGAACTAAAAACGATAAAGTATAATAAATCGTAATAACATTTAATTTCATAATTTTTCTTTTTATTTCTTTGCAGAGAGTTGTTTGTGAAATTTGTCAAAAAAGTTTTGGATCGACAGGCGCATTAAAAAAACATATGAATATTCATACACGTGAAAAACTGTTCAAATGTTCTGAATGTGATAGAGAGTTTTTACGGAAGGAAAATTTTAAAAAACATTTGCTAATTCATAACAAAGAAGAATTAAAAGTAAGAGTTTATAAAATTTCATATATTTATTAATTTTATGATTATATTTTTCAATATTGTGAATTTCAATGTTGTGAACACCCCGCGTACTCCAGTCCCTGCTATTGACATACGAGTTAACGTGAGATATCACATACCACCGGCAATAACAGTGAGACATCACTAGCCAAGGTGACATCTTAGGGGTGGTGGCGGATGAACTGTATTCAGTCAACGGTAGCACCCTCAATCTTAGCTGTGAAATAATCCTTTATGATGAGACGCTGTTACTTCCTTGAAGAAACTAGCCTTCATTTAACTATGTGTGGGCTTTAATCTTCAAGAATGACAGAGCGTCATAGGATCAAGGAATATGCCACCGGCTGGATTATTGGCAACTACAGTTTTGTTTTGTTTCAGCAAATTTTTGTAAAAATTTGCTATAGAGTTTTTAATTTACTTTTATTTTCTCTATTTTATTGTGGTACCTACCTCTTATAGGTATAAAAAAATTTAATATTTATATCGGCACACAACACACTAGAACACCAACTTTTAAAATAAAACACAAATTCACATATTCACGTATAAACGTATTAACTTTTAGAATAATTTTATTTTCACGTATAAACTTTTACATAAATTTTATTAAAGTTTATAAATATTTAGAACTATATTATTCTTTTTAAAATTGTTTCAAATTTGTTCTAAAACTGCTTTTGTTCTTTACTTTTTTTATTGTAATCCCGAGCGCTCTTCACAAATCAATTCTAATTTTTCGACTCACTCTTGAAAACTTAAAAATATTAGTTATCGCATTTTGGAGGGTTCTGTTGTAATCCGTTACTCTTTTTTAAAAATCCGTTAATTTTAAATAACCAATCACAAAAAAATACAATTTACGATTTTCACCAAAACCAACCAATCAGAAAAAACAATTATCGAATCAATTTTTAAATTGACCTATATTTTGTTTGTTTCATTTCTCAATTCAAAACTATTACAAATCAAAAAGTAAGTTCATTAGCATTCATTTAATATTTTATTTTAAATATTAAAAATTTGCTACGCTGTACTTTTCGATTTATTTCATTTCTGAATTGAGCAATGAACATTCTTTACAAACAAAACAAGAGGTCAATGTTTTTCTAATATTTATAATTTTACCTACGGTTGGATTACAACTCTATTATAAAATATTGACCTATGTCATATTTTGTCAGTGATAGGATTTTTTGTTTAGTTATCCATTCTTTAACCAATTATAAGAGAATCTATACCCCCCTCCCCTCCAGAATGAGTTCAGGTTCTGTACTGGTGGATTGAAGGAAATGTATGCTTTGGTAGTTGGGGTTTAAAAAAACCAACGAACAGTCAAAGATATATTTCCATCCAATCGCCACACTGTTCTATTTTTCTCCCTTATAATATGACTACTTGGTATTTTTAATATCAACATCTGTGAACACGCATAACAACAAACATAAGTAAAATCTACATAATTATATTTTTTACATTTTTCGTTAATATTCTCTGATACGATCTGATATTAAATTGTTTAAAATCGTAATGGTAGTAGTTACCAATCTTGTTCACCTCGTAAATTATTAACGATTTATTGTCATTCCATTTTTCTTTATAATGTTAATATCTGAAACAAAAACAAACACATTATATGTAGTTGATCCTTTCTATTTATAATTGACAATAATAAGATGAAATAGAATGACAGTCCTAAACATGTTTTCGTATTAAAATATCATGGTGACGAATGATGTTTGATCTTCAAACGTTATAAACGGAAAATGAAAATAATAGAGAGAAATATACGAATGCTTTCAGCAATCATCTCGCTTCCACACCTTCGTTTAGAATATTTATAGAATGCATTTTACATAATGTTTTTGAGATGAATTTCTGATTTTAGAAAGAAATCAAATTAACCAATTGAAAAGATATCGAGTGCGCGTTTGATATAAAAAAGATAGTTTGATATCGCGATCCGTGTTGAATATAAAAAGCATAGAAATTATTGCGCGGTATGCGCTCGATATCAAATAATATATGTTATCAATCATTATATGTTATGCTATCAAAAAAAAAAGTTGATTGTTTCTAAAATATAACAAAAAAAAATAGTTTTCTGTGTGATGTTAATAATAAATATAAAAAAAGGAAAGCAAATCTATTCTTAAATCATTGCTTATTGGCATTTCAAGAGAAGCGATACGTACTCTGGTGGCTCTAATGTAAACTAATTTCCACCACATTGTTTTCTAATCACACTTTCGTATCGTTTGTTTACCATTGTTATTGTTATATTTTACTTATTGTTCTCTATATTTTAGTGTTAAGATCAAGAAATTGCCAATATTTTAAGCCATGCTTTGTAAATTTATTGCTAAAACTTTTGGGCCAAAAATATTTTTTGCTTTTCATTTCCCAATCAGATCTACTGAAACTAAATATTTCATAGCACCTCGATCCAGTGATCCTAAATTGTCTGGCTTTATGCCATTCGGGTGAGTTTTGACACATGCGCATCACTTCTTCAGTTTCCTCATCCATGATATTGTGAAACGTTTGTTCACAACAAACTGATGGAAAATCACATATCATCGATGATAACTCCATTATTATTACTGACTGATAGGCATTATTTAAAATTAATGAAGTTTTGTCCTCAATAGTCATCAGTATCTCTGTTGGTACAAAGACATTTAAAGGAGTACGCCCTTTATTAAAAAAATACAATCACATAAAACGGGTTTTGTTAAATTTTATGATATATTTACCGATGTTTTGCAATTGTGGAGTTAGGTGAATTTTTAATATAGTACTCCAAAACCAAGTCCCTATCAGCTAGAGTCAAGTCTATTGGGGAATTCTTCTTCTTGATGCAAGGCATTTCGGCTGTTGGAATGGCCTTATATTTTTCCTTAACTGATCCTTTTGTTGATGACCAAGCACATTTCAACTCAGTTTTGGAAACCTGTTCCAGCTTTGACAACTTTTTTCTGAAATTATTTTTAAATTTGTATAAAGTTAATTAGTAAATTCTCAATAACCTACCTGGTTAAAAGGATTAGAAAAGCTGAAATGTGTTTACATCGGCCACCAGCTCCTGCTTTGCAAGAACAAAACATTTGCATAATTTTAATGTACCCATCTATAATTTTGAGTTCTCCACTCACTTGATGAGGCTCGGATTGCAGAGCGCTTGTCTGGAGACAAAGAGCACATACTTTTGTCACTGAAGAGTTCCATTCAGTTTTTCCATATAATATTATATGATCTGCATTGAGGACCTCTTCACCTTCTACTACACACCGAGAACTTTCGGCCCCTTCAACATACCTCAGAAATTCCAATAAACTTAATTTTAATTGGGCCATTAGTCTTTGTTTATAAGAAGAGGATTAAAGTATTTTATCACTAGCTTTGTTCTAACACTGTAACTATGAACACCATAACACCAATTCTTACACCAATAATTATTATATCTAAATGAACATTAATATTAAAATTTTAACAGCGTTTAAAAGGGCCTAAACCACGCTTCTAATACACTAAACACTAAATACCCAAAGTAAACAATGAAATTGATATGGAAGAAAAAGCAAGGTTATAAATCAATGTGGTAGAAAGTACTTCATCGTCCGCCGTCGGTAGCGCTACAATCTTAGTTTGAAATCCCAATAGAAAATAAAAAATTTTATAATTGTCCTATTATATAGTTTAATATTCATTGATATTTAAAATAAATGAAATTATTGTGGTGATCAAAAGGGCAATGTAACGTTAATTGTTTTATCATATTTATTGGAGCGTACCATTGTTACATACCCATTCAATACGTACATTAGAAAATCCCGTTTATCAAATTAATGGATTTGATAAATTACGGTTAGTGTCTACAAATACAAACTACTGCGTTCTTTGTGACACAGATAACGAAGATTTTAAACAGATTGGGACCAAACTTCGTGATGTTGAATGTGGTGCGTGTTTTATAACACCATCCGATGGTGATATTTAAAAACACAAAAATCTACTGCGCTCGTCCTGGAATGCGATTATGAGAAGTTGATTTAGGTGGTAATTTATTGCAAGCTCATCAATTAAAGAATATTCTAATAAATCTAAAAACAACCAAAGAAGTATTAAATGAAATAAATTTAAATAAGACTGTAATTCAGTTTCCGTTTATAATGATGTGTCAAAATTATTGTATAGATATTTTTGTTATTAAATACATCGGCGAAGTTTTCAACCATATGGATAACTATCAATATTATTGTCACGTTCTTGTTGCACTGTAAGACATTTGATGAAAATGGAGAATAACTAATTACCCAATGTTAATAATAGCCGCAGGGTACGTTTATTGATGTACAACTCATTTAATAGGGTGTGGTGTTTGCCTTAACAATGACTGTCCTAACAATAATAAATAAATAAATAATGGTAAAATTGAACAATGGCTTAATGAAAATCAGATTAATCTCAAATGACATTTATTTTCAGAGTTTTAAGATCAATTATGCTAAGCGTATAAAGCCATTGCATTTACTATATAATTTACGTTTAAATTGATTTTACATCGTTTCAATTTTCGAAATTTATACCATTTTTTTTGTTAATGAATTATATTGGATTGTTTCAAGTGCGTATGAATGTGGGGATGAATGTATGCGCGAATGTGTGTGAGCGTGTGGGGTGTGATAGTGGGTGATCGTGTGTTGAAGTATGGGGTTGGACGTGGTGATCGTGGCTCTTTGGCATATAGGGGTCGCCAGAGTCTGTTTAGTTCACTTGTATTTCTCTCTTGCATCCGTTGTTATCTCATGTTACGCGTACATTACAGTTATTTGTGCTAGAGTAGCAGGTATTCATCTCTCAATCCCATAGGCTGCCGATAGTCAGGGGCAAAAAAATAATCTCGCTAGGTACGCGACCTGCTATGCGACTTCGTTGATTTCAACGAAGCAGCGCTTCATTACACCCGTCGTTTTCGTCGACTTCGATGGAATACAAGGGCTTGCCTTATGATGCGGGACCGAGGTGATCGATAGACGAGGTATTGTTGCAGAGAGACCGCTATATGTAGTGGCCTGCTCTGCAATTTCTGGTTGCAGTGAGGAGCCAGCCCTAGCTTTCTTCTTTTTTCTCCTCACTGAACCACAGACGTTTTTCCTTTTCCTCTTTCTACCAACTGTTACAGTGGTTTCGGCAGCCTGCATCTCCGAAGATTTGCTGACCTCCGATCCGATTCCAACTGCCCCAGATGGAGACTTTCCAGAGACTTGTTTAAATCTCCAAGAGCCATGTGTGACACGACCCGAAGATTTTCACAAGCCTCCGGAGTAGAGGTGGAGTTGCTGCCAGATTTTGGAACGTTTGCTGTGGACGTGTTACTGTCCACAGAACGTTCCTCTGGTTTTTTGTTGTGTTTGTTGGATGTTGTGGTGCTTTTATGTGTAATTGTGTGTGTTTGTGTTTTTGTTTATTTTATTTTTGTTCGATTTTCCCATACTGCATATAATTATTGGTCGGAAAGACGGTCGAATCAAGCAGGGTCGCCTTACTTGACCAAGTCGCAATACTGCAGGGGGAGACCGAGCCCTGAGTTGTGCGCCGTTAGCGACTGATGAAGATCACCATCAGCCAATCGATCCCTCGGCACGGCAGTCACACCACTGGATTAAGTGAGAGTGTATGGTTTGTGGTTCCTATTTGTTAAAGGGGGTCAGAGTCCTTAATGTTTCATATTAAAAAGAGTTCTGATTCTTTAAATAAACAAAGGGATTCAAGATTATTACAACTCAATTTAAATTTTTTTTTTCCTTTTACTTACCTAACTGGTTGAGGCTGGTGAAGCCCATATTACCCTTACATACTAACTTATGAACTACCACCACCAATACTTTACATCTAAATCGGCTCTGTAATTCTAATCCAGTAAATCCATATTGGATTTGACCGAATTCGAACCGTCGACTCTAACGATGTAAAGACTAGTGTTTTAACACACTCGGCTATACATCGTCAGTTTTAAAATAAATAACATGATAGTGAAAATCTAAGGAACGTTTTCGTTTATCAAAAATTTCTATTTTACATTTTGTTTTAAATTTCTTTTATTATAATTTTTTCTGTTTTACTTAATAAACTTTTTGAAAATGATGCGTAAAGCGTCGAAACTCGTCAATGTTTTGATTTAAAATATTTTTTATTGTAAAATATTTACATATTAATAAAATAAGCTATATATTAAAAAAAATATGGTTTATTATAAAAATAATATTAGAACTGTAGTAAAACCCGTGTTTTACCACAACAACTTCCCAAAAACACCTAAACGCCCAAATTAGCCTTTTTCTAACATTCTAATAAATTCCAAAACTAGTACCTCTGAATATTCCAAAAGAACTTATAAACGAACATTTCCCAAAATCCAAATCAATTAATTACATTTCCCAATATCCAAATTATAAACAAATAGTCCAACGAAAACTCAACACTGACCTAAACTCTAGTTTTTCTTTCAATCTTTTTTCACAACACCTTTTTCGCAAACCTTACATTTATTTGAATTTTTATTAAAACAATATTTTCCCTAATAACCTAAATCTTTATTAAAATAAAATTAAAATAAACGTTAAATTCGCGAAATTACACTATGTAATTTTTAAATAACATAAAATAAAATAAAAACAAGAAACTAAAGTTTGGTCAGTGGGTCGATTTTAATTGCGATAATAATTGATAATGAATTTCCAACGCGTAATCCAGGGCTTCCAACCCATCACTTTTTGTTACTTTTGTCACTATTTTAATTTTTGTCACTATTTGTCACTATAATCCAAAAGATTCACTATTTGTCACTTTTTGAACAATTTAATGAATGAAAATAACTATATAACTACCGCGCTCGTATGGTGTCGCTTAAACTCAGTTAAAGCTAGGGTGTTAAGCCTAAACGGTGTATAGACTTGCGAAAACTGGAACCTGCAATAAACACCATTTGCATAACTCGTTTTTATACGAATTGAAGGCGTTTGGTATTGAAGTTGCATAAAAATTCAGCAAAATGGTTCACTCTTAAAGGGAAAACAAATAAAAGTACTAAGATTTATAAAACACTGTTCCGTCAGATGACTGACTCAAAAACCAGCGTTGAAAAGAATTTTATCTCAATACTCAGCTTTAAAATATAATTTTTTCATAATCTAAAAGAAAATAAAGAGAATGGAAACAAATGAAACGCAATCTATAATCCGTTGAAAAGCAAAACTGTGCTAGCAAAAATTATATTCATCCAATATTGTGCTACTTTATTCGAGAAAACGAATGCTTTCTTCCAGAAACACGAGCTATTGTTGCCTTTAGTTCACCCTATGTTTAAGACACTGTTACAAACAATTGCAGGCTTTATTTATAAATATACTCATAATTATGAAAATGTTTTCAACAGTGAAACATTCAACGAAAATAATTTAAAATATACAGCAGATATACCTTTACAAGCTGATGTAAACAAATGTCTAGAAGATGCTAAAACACACTTGATATAACCTTATTTAAAAAGAAAACTGTGGAATTTTTCAAAGCTGCTGCAGTTTATCTGTCGATCCGCTATGACCTAATTGATTTTTTTTTAAACTGTACTGCCTTTAACCTTGCGGATATTTTAAAAAGAGAATCAATTGAACCCATTTTAAAACTAGCCAGTACCCCAACTAGCATTCTAACTTCTTTAGAAACACTTAACAGTCTTATTGAAACTATGCTTCCCCTACTACCTTGTTTCTTTAAAGCTTCTATAAAGTTTCGATAAAGGTCATTTGGAGAACATTCCCCTGCGTTACCGAGGCTTTGACTTGTATAAAAACTTCGGCAATAGTTTCGATACGGTTTTTTTCAACTGTTATGCAAGCTGAATAGAAGTATAATCTAAACATTCAAAAAGATCATATCGAAGCTTTATGGAAGCATTACACAAGCCTAATTTAAATTATTGCTGTACTGTACTTATAATAGATTGTTTGAAAGCATATTTAGAAGTCTTATCGAAGCTGTAATAAAATTTGTAAAAAAAAGGTTTTTTCACTTTTTTTATGTATTTTTATTTATTTTATTCGTTTTAATTTTGGTTAACACTATATTATTTCCTATATACTCTATATATTTATATAATTGAAATAACTGAAATTATATTTTATATACTTACCGGTCAGCATCAAGCTTCGAACACAGGACCTTTGGATTAGTTGTTCCATACGTTATCCAGTCGGCTAATTTGTACCAAAATTTTAAACAATAACTTTTCTATACAAATACATTTACTCTTTGGACTTATTAACAAGTAAAAAACTAACATGTATACTATCATTCAGGGCTTGCTTTTTATTAGATAGTTACATATAAAGAAAATTATTCAAAAATTGGGTGTAAAGCAGACTATTTTTTCTACTTCAAATAACAAAATAAATTATTATTTTACGCCCTGAAGCGTAAATATTTGAGACAACATACTACACTGAGAAGATAATTTAACCCTATTTCCAAAGAAAACATACATTTTTATTTACATATTTATGTTTTGAGAAAACTGTTTAATCCAAGCGTTTATAGTTTCTCATTAAATTAATCAAATAAAATACATGAAATTGGTTGCTTTGAAATGTAGGAAAAAAATAACAAAAAACTGTCTGGGATTAATTTTCTCAAATAGCTATTTATGTATTAAGAGCATAAAGTATGTCTTCTCCGCTTGAGAGTGAAATTGTTGCTCGAGGCGTTAGCCGAGAGAAACAATCACTCGAAAGCAAAAAAGATACTTTATGCCTGAATTGCATACAAGATTTTTTGTATGAGTAAGATTCTGTACTATTTGCATAAATAAAAATGCATATATTTACACAAAATAGTAAGATATTTTTTTAGAAAATTATTTTATCCAAGTAGTTTTTCGGAATAATAACTTTAGGCATTGTTATTTCAATCTTAGGTATTGTTATTTTAAATTTGGCATTGTTATTTCAATAGGAAAAAAAGGCCTGCAATACGAACAATTTTTGAATCCTAAAAGTGCATTTTACGGTTTACTCGTACAAAAATAGTAGTTTGTGCAACAAGTTATGAAATGAAGATTTTTTCAGCACTAGTCCTAAGTTTTCAATACGAGCGAAGCGAGTATTGAAAATTAGGACTTGTGCTGAAAAAAATTCATTTCAAAACGAGTTGCACAAAACGTTTTCTGCACTTGAGTACCACAATAGACAAAAAATTACAAAAAATCACTACAAAAAAACTACGCGAAGTATTGATCGATCAACAATGCCTTGACAACATGCAAGTTGGATTATATGCAATAAAGAACGTCATTTGTTCTTGATTGTTCCCATACTACAAACGTGTTTTCATTTCGCGTGTATTTTATTGAGAAACTGCAAAAAATGAGCTCAGGGGAGGATTCCGATTTGAAAGGAGCAGCAGAAAGAGCTTTGCAAGGTTTATTGCCGGTAATATCCAAAGAAAAATACGAAAAAACGTATCGAGCGTTCAAACAATGGTGCAGTGAAAAAAAAATTAAAGTGATTGACGAAAATAAGTTGCTTGCTTATTTCGATACCGAGATGAAACAATTCCAATCGTCAACTACATGGAGCATTTACTCAATGTTAAAATCCACGTTGAACGTGAAGGACAACATCGATATCTCAAAATTCAACAATTTGCGAGCTCTTTTGAAGCGTAAAAATGACCATTATTTTGCGAAGAAATCAAGAATCTTCACCATTGAAGAAATCTACAAATTCCTGAAGGACGCTCCTGACGATGTTTATTTGGCTACGAAGGTAAAATTTGCTGATTGTTTTTGTTTCATTTTCCTAACCTCACAATTTTAAGGTGGCCCTTATTGTCGGTGTCTATGGTGCTTGTCGACGAAGCGAATTGTTGAATTTGAACGTAAAGGATGTCGAATACATGGACATTGGCCTTAAAATGGCCGTACCGAAAACGAAAACCAAAATCATTCGACAATTTGTCATCAACGAAGGAAGTGATCGTGACGTAAATTTGGTTGATATTTTCAAGATGTATTCAGGACTACGTCCTCATGGCGTTATCACCAACAGATTCTTTTTGGGTTTTCGTAAAGGCAAATGCATCAAACAGCCGATCGGCATTAACACGATTAGAGGCTATCCGAAAATAATTGCAATTTTCTTGAATCTTTCGTCACTGGGCGAGTACACTGGTCATTGCTCCCGTCGATCGTCTGCATCCTTGTTGGCAGATTCGCGTGTGAATTCAACTACAATTAAGCAACATGGTGGTTGGGAATCTGATAAGGTTACAGAAAAATACATTCAACATTCGCTCAACAATAAACGTAAAATTGCTGAAGCATCATGGGTTCGAAAATTGTTAGAGCCGATAACGTTTCAACGACCTCATCAACCACTGCTCAATCATCATTGAAAAATCATTCAATCATTGAAAATGGCAATGTTTCATCCGGTACAACTGTTACAATAATTTCGAGTCAAATAAGCCGAACAAACTTGAAAGTGGTTGGAGAGCCTATGCCTTCCCGATTCCTGGATATACATTCAATAACTTGCATAATTGCTCTTTCTACTTTGGTCAAAAGTAATGTTTTCATTCATTTCTACTTTATTAATAAAAATATTTACCAACACAAATGCACCGTTTCGTCTTTTAAATTGGCAGCAGTGCGGAAATGGAAAAGCAGTGCGGAAATGAAAAATCAGTGCGGAAATAACTCACTTTTCCGCACTCAATCGAGTTTCGATATATGTCGTATTGTAGTACTCGAGTGCAAAAAATATTTTACTAAACTTATTTATGAAAATAAATGTATTTGATATGTAAATAATACAGAATGTTACTCGTACAAAAACCTTTCTAAGTAGTTCAGGCATAAAGTATCTTTTTTGCTTTCGAGTCTTCGCATCGAAGAACAATTTCACTATCAAGCAAAAAATACTTACTTTACGCCCAATATAGGGACATAAATAACTATAACTTATCTTGTTAAATTTAAAATAATTTATTAATATAATCTGGTTAAATTTCTCTAACTAAGTTTGTTCAGTGGCGTAGCCAGAATTTTCCATTTAGTCAAGAATTATTTTATAAGACTTAATAATAAACCAATAAACCAATTAATTAGTTATATTAATAATTCATTACAATAATATATACTTCATTTTAATGTTTCCTTAATTTTAATTTTTTTAATTAATGATTTTTTAAAAAGTAGATTAATGATTATTTTTAACTATCTTAAATTATTTTCCATTAAATAAATAATTTTAAAGAAAAAGATTTTTTACCTTGTAAACTATGTAAAATCTAAATCTATTTGTAAAATTTAAAGACGCAAGATCACAACTTCTCTCTTCAAATTCAAATTAACACTGAGCAATAAATGTTTGAAGTAACGAAAAAAAAGTAGCTTGTAGCTAGATTTTGGTTGTATGGAATTATTTCGTGGAATGAGATTTCGTACTAAATGGGATGTTGGCATTCAGATTCAGTGGAATGAGAAAATAAATTCCGCATTTGTGGGATGAACTTTCAAATTATCTCGTCAACGAATTTATAGATGAAATGCGATTATTTGCTTTGAAATTTTGATACGATGCTATTCTAATATGTTCCTTCTACAAAATTTACTATCCCGATTTCCTATGTGTATATAAGTTAAACAGATCAGAACTGTCCCTTTTACTACTTAAATTACCCTAAAAAAATTATTTTTTAAAAATTTTACTTGCGCCTAAGTTCAAGTAATCATGCCAAAAGAAATTTTAGTTAATTATTTAGAGGAGAATATGGATTTGGCGCGTGGGAGTTAACGATATTTTATTTTATTATTTATCAATAACTATTTTAGAAAAATTAAATTACTTATTTAATTTATATACAAAACATATTGTTTTGTATGCTTCTCGCAGATTTGATAAGGCAGACGGAAATAGGGAAATAAGACGATGTGGCAAAATACACTATTCAAACACACTATTTATTAAATTCTGAAGAACAATTTTACAGTTAAAATCTATAGCGAACTTGTAAACTAGCTACGAAAGAAACACAAATAAAAACAAGTCAATAAACTGACAGAAGAATTCCATTTTCAAAAATTTGTACTAGTTTAGAACTTGTACTAAAAAGGCTATCTCGAAAAGAGAACGAGAATACCAATTAGTGGAATTGAATTATTTAGTGAGAAATAAAAATTCAAGATAAATAATAATTCCATTCCACTTCATTTTTTCTCATGGAACCAGAATCGAGGTACTGATTCGTTCAAATAAGTAATTTAAAATAAAAAGAATACCAGTTCGACTATTCCTGCATTTCCCTGGGAATTGGGAATTGAGAAAAAAGTGCAATGAATGAAATAAAGAAAATTTTCTAATACGAAATTGCTATTTCCCGCGGCACGGAATACTAGTTATGAAAAAATTGCTGTAATTTATTTCTCAATTCCTATTTCACGATGTACAGGAATAGGACTACAGATGTACTCATAAAGAAAGAATAGTAGACAAAATAGTAGACCAGTGGGCATAAATAAAAGACGCCAGAATAGTACATTATGATGCTAGGACGTAAAGCTAAAGATTAAGTTCAAAATAGCTTACGTCCGTGCATCATATACTATTTTTTATTCGCCGCAAGCAAATATTTAAAAAAAAGGTTTATTCTAAATTAACCGTTATTTATTGTACAAGATGATAAAATTGCACTTTATCTTCGAGAGCTATTAAGCATCGAGAAGATAATGAAATTTTATCGTCGTGTGAAAAACAATATTTTTTTCTATAGCAATTGTTAAAGAAGACCAAAAAATGCCGAAAAATCAATGAAATCTCAAATCAATGAAGAATCAATGAAATCTAATTTAAAAGTTTTAGGAAAAAAACAGTTTCACGAAAAAATGAGTATAGGTAGGCTTTGATAACTTTTTAAGTTTTATAAACAAACAAACAAATCAATTTTTTTTGTTTTTTGCAAAAATTGAATTTGAAAACTAGATAGTTTGGGTTTGTCAATATGTGCGATATTACAGAAGAAAACTGCCTTCTGATATGGAAGAGGAGGCTTCAGAGACAATTCGTAGATGGCCTGAAATTTCGAATTGCCTGAAAACTCGCGGATGGTACATCAAAGAGAATACCTGTGCTTTCAAAAATGGAAAAACTTGAAGAATATCAACAGCAAAATACTTTATCTACTCTTGCTGTTAAAGTACTACTTTATCTACCCTTGATGGTAAAGTGCTATTTTTCCCTCTAATTTTCGTTGATAATAGCACGTTTTAACAGTTGCTGTAGAAAAAAATTATAAATTTGCAAAAATTTTGAAATAAAAATATGTGGAACAAGCTACCTTTGACATAATATTTGTTATTTTTTTCAAATTATTGTATCACTATTTTTTTTTATTTAGCGTATGGTTTTTTTTGTGACACATTAAAAATTAAACTTAAAATAGGTAGACTCTTCCATGAAATCTACCTAAAACAAAACATCGATACACATTAAATTAACTTACAATCGATTTGATTGCGTGTCTTTTAGTAAAAAAGTAAAATATTTGAACATTGGGCAGTACATTTGAACATTAGATGTTTACATCGAGCGAGTCTATCCATGCTGCTACGTCAGGAGTTGCCAAATGGATGTCTGAGATGTCGCCATTGTACCGTCGAATTTAACACACAGTTGCAATGTGTTTTATGGTTTGTTGTGGAGCGCCGCAGTTACACTCAGGGGACTCTGAAATGCCCCACTTGTAGAAAGAATCAGCACAACGTCCATGATTCGTTCTTATTCGGTTTAGTGTAGTCCAGTTATGATGTGGCAGATCGAAACCAGGTTGGGGAGAAGTCGGGTTAGTAATAGAAAGGCCAGTTGTGTTGTAATAATGCCAGGAGGTGTCCCAGGCATCCGAGATATTAAAATTAGTTGCCAGCAGGTTCCTGACAGTTTTATGTAGAGGTTTTCTTGACTTCAATCGACAACGAGTGTGGTCACCGTAATATTCGTGCAAGGGTAACGCGATGTGGTTGGTTACCTTTTAATGTTCACGCCTGAAAGCATGCGAGCGTCTGTGTGCATGTGGAGCGATATTGCTTAACACAGGGGCCAAGGAAAAGGGGTGGATCTGATAGTACCATTTATAGTACGCATCGTGGCATGCAGCTGGCAGTCAACTTTTTGAGTATGTGTGCTAGTGATTATGTGTGCTATCACTATGACAACATAGGGGGGGGTTCTGTGGAATGAAAAGAAAGCAACTGTTCAATTCATTCGTAAGATACCAGGCAAAAAATCTTAATATTAGAATATTAGAGCAATTCTTCTAGATTACAGAAACTTTAAAATTTCAATGGGGAGGGGGGGGGTTTAAACCCGTATGCAGCTACGCCACTGAGTTTGTTAAAATAGAAACAAACAATTTGTTTTATTTATTATTTTAAAACAAACGTAATTATGAAACATATAGAACAAATTTTAGAAACATATGAAACACAAAAATCGTAACATCTTTTTATCTTTTTTCAACAATTCGTTTGTTACTTTTCTATCAGTATTTTGTATTTGGTTACATTTGTAGGTTTGTTTTGGTTGTTTGTGTGATTTTCTGTTGACATTAAAGAAGCTAAAGTTTCCATTACAACTAATAAAAATATTAACTTCGAAACGGAACACAACTTCACAAAACAGAAACATCTTTAATAAAACGAGCGTTAATAATTTGCATCAATTCATTCAATGGTGCGTGATATATTCCGTACTTAATACCGACCTTTCTTAAGCTCGAGCGCAAATAGTGATTTTTTTGATATCATCATCTTCACGCCCTCCGACTTCTTCTGAGTTAAATAACTCTTTGAATGCTGCGTTACTGTTAATTTTGATATATAACCAATAATCAAAAAATCATACATTAACGTACTTATTGAAGCACAAAAATTGCATAAATATACCCAAATCTGCAGAAAAGTTATTGCTGCAGCTTGTGATGAATTGGAACATATATTGAATTCATTTATTTGCTCCGATAATGGTGCATCAAACTTTTCTCGATGATTTATATCTTCTCTAACTGCTTGTTTTTTTTCTGATTTCAGTGGCTAACTCATTAGCTCTTTTAAAAAATGATTCGTTCTCTTGCCTAATTTTTCTATGATACGATCCCGATCTTTTTATTTTTTTCCATGACATTTTAAAATTTTTTAAACACTATTTTCAATATGTTTTACTAAAAAGCACTCGCGTACATGTAATGTACACAATATAATGTTCTGTCAGAAACGAAAATGGCCGTCGATATTGAACCTTAAATAAGTTTTTATACAGAAAACGATAGAAGCAACAGTTTTCGTCAGTTAAAAAAATTTCTTTTGTCGTAAAACAGTTTCGATAAAACTTCTAAAGTGTTGATATGGAAGCTGTTTTTTAACTATGACAGCAGGGGCCCTATTCCCGAACACATATTTGTCAATCGACAATATTGTCAATTTCACCAAAATGCTTAACAACTTTGTTTAAAAATGGTATTCTGTAACTCATATTTGTGTCAAACAAATTATAACAAATTTTTACAAAATTATAACAGATTTTTAGTACTAGATTTATACTTTTGACAACTAACTTTTTTAATCTTAAAAGATACAAAATAAAATAACAATATATTTAATAAATAAATATGTTTTAATGATATATATATAAAAATATGATTTTTCAATATTATTAAAGATTTAATTTTGCGTTATAAATTAATTTTTACGCCAATCGATGAAATTTGTATAAAAAAAGTCAACACACAAAACATAAAGCAAAATTGTGATTTTGACAGTAACTATATTGTTCTTGTCCGATTCACAATATTGTGTTGAATTTTCACCAAATTGGAGTTACATAATACGAAATTCACAATATTGTGTGAATTTACAATATTGTGATGACATATATGTGTTCGGGAATAGGGCCCCTGTACTTCTATAAGATCTTTAAAAAACTACAACTGAAGACATTTCAAACCTAATGACGGATAAGATAAGATAAGTTTCGGTAAAGTTTCTATTATTAAATAAAGAAGCCTTTTGGAAGCTTTCACTCGAGGGAAAGTTCTATGTTCTCTGTGAAAGTTCTATCGAAACTCTATAGAACTAAAATTTAACTAGCTTCACCGAAGCTTTATTTAAGCTACAGCTGGTGTAACTTAAAATTGAGAAGCAATTTTGCTAGTTGGGATGTTTGGTGTCGATATAGATGCATTAAGAATCGAGATACATTTACTTTATTCTGAAGTAAACATAAAATTCGATTATAACTCACGCATTGATAAAAATTTTCTACAAATTTTTTAAATCAAGACTCCGCTTGGAGATATTAAATATCCTGTAAAATATAAATTCTTGAAAACTATTCTGACAGTTTGTCATGGAAACGCGGATGTGGAGCGTGGATTTTCCATATCTGGTCGTCGCGTAGCGGGAGATCAGCGATGGGTGAAGACACATTAAATTCTAAGTTCAATATACTTGACGGTATGAGATATTTTGACAGTAATCTTGCTCTCTTCCCTATATGAAAAGATCTAATTTTGGCTGGTAAATTTGCTAATTGAAAATATAAAAGGCACCTTGAGGATGAAAAAAAAGAAAAATTTAGAAATAGATATACCAAACCAGTCTGATCTTACTGATCTTTTATATTTACAAAGAGCTGAAACGATTGCGTAGCGAAATCCTAAATTCGACGTCCACGCCGTGCTGCCTGGGTAATGCTGACAGAATTAGGTTGGTGTATTGGAGACAAGCAGAGTAAAAACTGCTTAGTCAATGACGCTACATCACGGCGAATTGGCGCCTTACAACCAATGCGACTCAAGCGTCTGTTCTCCATGTCAGGGGCGGCTTGGAGCGGGCATCTGTCTTGAATCAAGCGGCTCGCTATATAAACGTGTAAAAAGGTTGTTTCTGGTGACCTTAATATGCAGAACGGACCCATTCACGACAATTTGGGTTGGGCCTAAGGTTAACACCCTAACCCCGGAAAAAAACTAATATGTTAAATTTGGTGATCAGAAAAAGAAAAACAGACCCGGACAACAAAACAGAATTTTACCTGGACGTGAAAAAGGACCAGACTACCGAATCGGAACGTGGAACGTGCGCAGCCTGAGCGCTCCTGATGCTCTTATAAGTCTGGAAACAGAGGCTGAGAGGTATAGGATGGATATTATTGCTCTACAAGAAATTAGACAGCCGATAATCGGAAAACAAGATTTGGATAGTCACTCTCTATACTGTAGTGGTCATCCTTCTCGAAGAGAATTTGGTACTGGCTTTCTTGTTGGTGCACGTATACAAGAAGCCGTGATGAAATTCATCCCGGTCAGTGAGAGGATCTGCTACCTACGTGTACGTGGTACATATAACAATATTTCTCTTATTGCCGTGCATGCACCTACTGAAGCTAAGACCGTCGACGAGAAGGATAATTTCTACATAGCACTGGAAGAGGTTATGAAACAAACACCAACACGCGACTTCATTATGGTTCTTGGTGACTTTAATGGACAGGTTGGAGGAGATATCTCTTATGGAAATGTGGTGGGTCCCAACAGCCTGCATTTGAATTCGAATGATAATGGTGAGAGAATGACTGAGTTTGCATTATCAAATAATTTGAGAATTGCCAGTACGTTCTTTCCGCATCGATCGATTCATAAACAGACTTGGGTCTCACCGAATGGAAACACTCGAAATCAAATTGATCACGTTCTAGTAACAGCACGTTTCTTTTCGAGCGTTCGGGATGTGCGATCCTTTAGAGGTGCATACATTGGAAGTGATCACTTCCTTGTATGTGCAACGATAAGGTTCCACTTCCCAAATCCAGGCATTCCAAAATTCAATCAACGGAATCGTTTTAACATCTCATCATTAAAGAATGCTGAAACAGACGAGAGATATCAAATCCATATTGCCGAAACATTGGAGAAATCAGAAACCATTAATGGAGACGTCGATAAGTCATGGTATTTGCTCAAAGATGCTGTTTTAAGCGCTGCTGAGGGAATACTTGGACGACCACAGAACCACTCCCAGAAGCCATGGATGGATCAAGCATGTCTTGACGCTATTCAATACAAAAGAGATTGCTATCTGAAGTGTCTACAAGGACGCAATACCAGGTCCACGAAGGAGAACTATAAACTGGCAAGACAAGCCGTTACAAAGCTATGTAGACGAACGAAGAGAGAATGGTGGAAGAGACAGTGTGAGGAGATTGAAAGCTTCAATAAGGAACATCAATCGCGTAACTTCTTTCAACAGGTTAAAACCTTAAGGAAGGGCCCTCAAACTAGATCGACTGCTATTCAAAACGAAGATGGGGAGCTACAAGTAGACCTTAAAAATATTTTAGATACTTGGGCCGCTTATTTTGAGAATCTTCTCAACTTAAGTGACCAGCAACAAGTCGGGCGACGAGCAAAGCTTATTCGTGCGTCAAAGGTACATGTAGACGAACCCACCAAAGAGGAATTCGATGCGGCGCTGTCAAAATTAAAATGCAATAAAGCACCTGGTATCGACGATATAACATCCGAAATGATTGTACATGGTGGCGAAACTCTATCCTCAAGATTGTTTGAACTTGTTCAAATGATCTGGAGGACTGAAACCATGCCACAGGACTGGAACAAAGCTATGCTGATACCAATCCATAAAAAAGGTAATCGCCTACAATGTGCAAACTACAGAGGAATCGCTCTCCTCTGCACAGCATATAAGATCTTTTCCTACATTTTGCTATCCAAAATCAATCCTTTTGCTGAACAACTATTTGGAGAATATCAGTGTGGTTTCCGGCGGGGCCGAGGTACCACCGATGCACTTTTCTCGATAAGGATGATTTTGGAAAAGTGTCGAGAGTTCAACATACCTGTGCACCAACTTTTCATTGATTTCAGGCAGGCCTACGACTCTCTCGAACGAGAGACTCTATGGTCTGCTCTGGTGTCAATGGGAATTCCTGGTAAACTGGTATCACTATGCAAAATGACAGTACAGAACTCTCAATGCTGTGTGCGAGTAGAGAACGAAATATCAAAATTTTTTAAAGTCGACTCCGGATTAAGACAAGGTGATGCTATCTCTCCTATACTTTTTAATCTAGCCTTGGAATATGTGTGCCGTCAAAAGAAACTACCGACTAATAACAATATCTTGTCAATAAACTCAGTACAGATGATTGCTTACGCTGATGATGTTGTCATCCTCGGCCGAAGTGAAGCTGTTATGAGTGAGACTTTCAAGTCGCTTGAGAGTGGTGCTAGGAAAATTGGTCTGCAAATTAACTACAATAAAACCAAACATATGAATGTTTCAAGAGAGGCTGAGAAGAAAGATTTGATGTGCGGCGTTGAACGAATTGAGGGAGTTGAATCTTTTAAATATTTGGGATCAATGCTTGACTCAAACAACAGCATACTTACAGATATTAAAGCTCGAATCGCTGCAGGTAATCGAACTTTCTACTCAATTAAACCTCTCCTTGGATCACCGTATGTATCAACTAACACCAAGCTCAAGTTATACAAGACATTGATTAGACCGGTTGTGATGTATGGGTCACAAACGTGGACCCTTACCCAAAATGACGAATCGCATTTATCTGTATTTGAGCGTAAGATCCTACGCTACATTTTTGGTCCACTTAAGACAGACGATGGAGAGTATAGAACCCGGTATAACTTTGAGATCAGAGACCTTCTTGAGGGTCCTGATATAATAGGTTGTATCCGTTCTAACAGGATTGCTTGGTTTGGGCATGTTCTACGAGCCGATTCACAGTCTGGAATGATTAGAAAAATGTACGTTAGTACCCCAGGGAGTGGTAGACCGCGAGGAAGACCACGACTACAATGGGAGACTGACGTAATAAACGACCTTAAAAAAATCGGCTGCCATGGTAACTATGTCGCTGTTGCGAATGACCGTGGTGAATATTCGAAGCTGATTAGCCTGGCAACACTCCTACACGGAGCATGAACGCCTTAAAAAAAAAAAAAAAAAAAAAAAAAAAAAAAAAAAAAAAAAAAAAAGAAACGATTGCCAAAGAAAATGAGATTATAGAACATCTTGAAGAAGATCTGAGAAGATTCGCGAAATAAAATTAAAGTCATTGATGAGATTCTGATATGATACGAAACGAAAAATTGCCAATCTACAAAATAAAAATTCTGTACAGTCGAGTCAAATTAGCTTCAAAATCCGTAAAACTTCTACGCCCTCAGGGACAGCTCCGATTTTGATGATTTTGAAATGATTATTTGAAATCAGAAACATTACAATCTGCGCAATTAAATAATTATATTGTTTAAATAATATAAACAAAATTTTATGAACAAATTATTTTTTTTATGCATTAAAAGAATTGTTAAGTCAAATTTATAGAAAATTTCATTTAATAATAACATAAAAATATGGTGTTATAAGAGTAACAAAATATGTACGCGCTATGTCTAACTTCTGTATGCATTTGTCATTAATATAGAGACTTTGCTGAGTTTTACGAACAAACAAGTTCTCCGCTCCGAATTCTTTGAACCTTGTCCGATTAACATGAAATTTGGTGAGCAGTTTAGGAATGGTTCAAGAAACGAAAGTGGCATAGCGCTGATGTGCCCTTTTATCCTGCGGTGGATTTCAACGCTTTCTCGAAGTCGGAATATTTTTCACTCAAAGTAACCCCAAAAATAGATAAAAGGATATAAGATTTTTTCGATAGATCGATATTTTTCGAGTTATTCGGATTGAAAACTTATATTGTTCGTTGAAAAATGCATGGTTTTTGATAGTTTTTCGAAAATAACTCTAAAACCTAGCGTTCGAACTCGACCCTTTTTAATTTGGTTTATTTTTAGTTTATAGACAGCCTTTGATAAATGAAAAATACGGCTTCAAGTAGATTTTTTTTAAATATAGACCAAAATAAACCAAATTAAAAAGGGTCGAGTCAAAATGTCGCAAAATTTTGCTGAACTTGACTGAAATTGCTTTTTAAAAAGTTCATTTAATAATAAAATATTTGATATTTAACAAAAAAAAAAATCTGAATCTAAAAATCGCCATTTTTATAATTTTCCTTCAGAACAAAAAAAACTGATTCCCGACAGTCATATGCACAACGAATTTTATCTCTAAAACAAAAAATGACGCTAGTCCTTAACTTTCACAAGTTGTTAGATATAAAATAAGCTTCAATTTAGTTAAAAAAAAAAAAAAAAAAAAAGGCTATGCCATCTTTTTTTCAATTACACCATTTTTTTCTTATGTTACACCGTTAAAAATTATTTCAAAAAATTAACAATGTACATTTTTAAAAACTTTGTTCTAATACCTATTCAACGACATATCATTTATGAAAATCGATTCAGTAGTTTTTCTACAATCGCTCGTCAAAATGCACTCACATCACAAAATAACAAAAATTGAGGGGCACCCTGTGAAGACCCCTGGTCGAAAAAAAAAATTCTAAGAGAACTTGTATTTTTTATTTATCAAAGACTATCTATAAACAAAAAATAATCAAAATTAAAAGGGGTCAAGTCAAAACGTTGTTGAATCTTCGTGAAATTGCTCTAAAGCTTTTTAAAAATAAAAAAAACAAATTTTTTAACTTATACTATTTAAAAGTTAATAAATACCGTGACAAAATTTTTTCTCTCCATAAATTATGTTTTTATTATTTAAACAACATAAATATTTAATTGCGCACATTGTAATGTTTCTGATTTCAAATAATATATAAAAAAAACACACATTTAAAAAAAAAAAATCATCAAAATCGGAGCTGTCCCTGAGGACTTAGAAGTAAAAACCTAATTTGACTCGACTGGTAGAAAAATCTGATATTTTATTGATTGATACTTTAGTAACAGGGGTACAATCCGTAAGAGATAACCACAAAGAATTGCAAATTAAGGAAGACAAATTAGAAAAACTTATTAAGAAGAAGAAACAGGACCTAATTAATTCATTTTGTAAGCAGTCGAATACTTAAAAAACTAGCTTAATATTATAAAGTAAGTGATAAAATAGTTTAATATTTGTTCGTTAAATTTAACTATCTTTTTAAGAAGCTACTGAATACAAAGTGTAATACAATGGAATAATATTTTTATTTTTGTTTGTTTTATTTTAAAAATTATATTTGTTATAAATTATTTTTAAATATTTGTTATTTAAAAAAAATTTAATAAATTTGAAGTTTTAATATAAATGAAATATTAAGGTAAAAATAATCGTTTATTTAAAAAAACATTATTATTCTGCGGTTACCACATAGTCGTAATAAATGGTTATCCTTTCAATAATACATATTGAAATATTTTGGCATTAAAACAAACACTTTCAATAAATTCTGTGGGTCGTAACATCGTTTTTTATTTTTTTTAAGATCATTTGGCCCTTTTTAGCGAAGGTTTTACGATGACAATTACATAAATCTATGTTACCCTGTCTATAACTATCATTATCTATGGTTTTATGCTTGTCACTATTTTTTAATGCTGTCACTATTTTCAAACCAATATGTCACCTTTGTCACTATTTCAATTCATGTTAATCGTTGAAAGCTCTGGTAATCGATTTCGAATTATATAAATAATATTTTCATTTGTAATAATCAGCCAGTCAATTTTACACAAATCAATTAAGCAGTCACACAGTTAAAAAAAATTGATTATGTAATGCAAATTGCTACACATATAGGTCCTACGGAAGTTTCCATTATAAAACAATACAAAGCTTGCCATATAAAGTTAAACTAATGCTCTTTGCATCAATATTTAACAAAGTACTTGGAGTAAAATATAAAGCCTGTTGTTTAAAAATGTCTGTTATTTGCATTAAATAATATTTCGCGCAACATTTTTTTTAGTATGACATTTTAATGCAAATTACATCACAATTTCGAGTTACTTTGATTATTACGCACCTGCCTAAATTAATCAAATTAAAATAAATTACAACGGAAAAAATTAAAACATACATACCACCTTAATCACTATTATTATAGACTTTCAGCGAGAAGCGATAACTAAAACATACATGAAACGCTTTTAACTATATATGTATTTCTAGAATGGATAATACTCTAGTGAATTTTGAAATTTCATTAAATGTATTAAATTGTAGCAAGGTGTATTAAAACTGCTCTATAGAAATAAATTATCATGCAAGAGTTGTTTTAAATTTTATAGATATGCATTAAAATTAGGTTTAATGCAACATTTACTTTACAATTCAATAATAACCTGCAATGCATAGCTCCTATTGCAAGACTTGCTTTAAATATTGCAGTTAATTTTTCAACTGTGCAGTTTTACATAAAATCAATAGAAGCAGTCATTTTTTAGTAATCAATAAATCAAAAAAATTTGTCGTTAAAAATAAATAGTTAAGTGAAAATTCGGCAGTAAGTCTTAGAGCATTAAATTATAATACAATCATATAACGAGTCAATAAAAATAAGTATAAGTATATCATCATAATAAGTGGGTCTCTGTAAATTTAAAATAAAGGAAGACAACCGAAATTATAAGCAGTTCTTGAGTGAATTTCGTGGAAAATATATAGAGAATAAAGTGATTATAACATTAGTAGTGTTTCTAGTTGCATTACAGTTCAGTTTATTGCGTTGACCATATTTATAATAACAGTGGGAACTAAATCAAAACACAAAAAGGGCTGTAATTTTGAGAATAAAGTTATAATAACATTAGTAGTGTTTCTAGCTGCATTACAGTTCAGTTTTTTATATTTAGTGTTGTGAATCTAAGTAATTGCACTATATTCACTTATATAGTAGTGTTCTAAACCATTTTGGCACTACAGAGCCATGTTGTTGTTACAAACTGTTATGCCTACCCCATAACACTTTTTGTTAAACAAAAATATTAAGATAATATTTTCTGGGGTACGTTCAAAAACTTTACTATAGTTAAATATTTAATGCACCTATCAAACACACGCTTTAAAATATTTAATAACTAAAGTTAAATAATTTTTGAACGATGATCATTAAGTAAAATATTACAAACACAAATACTAATACAATCTGTCAAAATCGTATGTCAGAATAATTCTTACATAAATGACTAATTCATAAAGAATTACAAAATTAAAATTTATAGGCACAAATTAATATTACAAACGTTGAATGATGCTTTCATAAAAATGACAACAAACAAAAATTTCAAAATAAATTGAACTGTCAATTTGACAGTGTCAAATTTTAAATAATGAAGATGTATATGTGTATTTAATTTTTAACTCTACTCGAGAGCACATTTAATTGTTTAATAAATGTGGGCGGAGACTAGTGTGTTTCTGAACGCAAACAGCTGTCAAATAGTTAAATATTAACTTTACTATTTCGTTTTTGAACGACCGCATTTACATATCATTTAAATGTATTTAACTATAGTAAAGTGTTTGAACGTACCCCTGATCTAGAATATGAACTGAATAGAAGTAACTCGGCTAAAAACGATAAAGCATAAAAAATCGTAATTACATTTAATTTCGTGATTTTTCTTTTTATTTATTTGCAGCCATTTTCTTGTAAAATTTGTCATAAACTTTATAAAAGAAGAAGCGCATTAAAAACACATATGAATACACATACACGTGAAAATGTGTTCAAATGTTCCAAATGTGATAAAGAATTTTTACGGAAGGATAATTTTAAAATACATTTGCTAATGCATAACAAAGAAAAATTAAAGGTAAGAGTTTATAAAATTTCATATTCTAATTATTTTTATCCACGACTACTAAAGAATATTTACTTTCCATGTGTATATCTTTCATTGTAATTGTATTCATTCCTTTTTTATATATCAAATTCTTTTTTATTTATTTTATTACGCTTTATTTATTCAAAATTCCCCTAACAAATTAAAAACTTGATTTGTTGGTATAGTAATATAAACGAGATAAAACACGAACAATACATATAAAATAAACAAACAAGTTTTATTTTGTTTTTATTTTCATAGAAATATTGCAATATACCGATATAAACGTTTACAGGAAAATATGAATGAAATTATTTGAAATATTTGTAGTCGTGGATAAAATAGTATCTTGTATTCGCTTAGGATGAAGGCAATTCTTCACTCGGATGATTCCCTCCACTCGCTACGCTCGTTCCGGGAAACTTCATCCCCGTGAAGAATTGCCTTCATTCTAGCTCATACAAGAATATACTATTATCAGTGAATGATAATTGTAAAATTAATTTTGTTTTGAAATTTTTTAAAATAGACTTAATTTTGACTATAATTATTGTTTGCTTATTAGTTAAAAGATAATGCATTCACATAGGTAATAAGATTTTAAATTGATTATGAACACAATTCTGTTATTTTATAAGAAGATATTTTGTGTAAAAGTTTTTAAAAAATTTTCTATTAAAAATATTGACAACTAATGTGACATTACAGACATTAATTAAAACTAGGAGGGCCCGGCGTGCTTCGCTACGCTTATAAATAAAGTTTTTGCGTAGGCATTTTGTTGACGTAGCAGCAATGATTTCAAAAAGTGGTAATGAGAAATGCTAGTATATAATTTTTAATTTTTCTTTTAAATATATGAATGAAAAATAATCAGAACTCAAGCTGATCAGTTCAGATATATGAAAAATTAGCGATCAAATAAGTTTTCAAGTAAGCTTATTTGATCTCTAACGGGCCCTCCTAGTATTAAAAATTCTAACAATCAAATTTACGATCTCAAACTATCATACCAAACACACACATTACAAAATTGTCGCTGAAAAAAAATTCAATAATCAATATTTTATTCTCTTTCATTCACAAACAATATATATCAAAACTTCTAACAATCAAATTTACGATCTCAAACTATCATATCAAACACACACATTACAAAATTGTCGCTATATATTAAAAATTCTAAATATCAAATTTACGATCTCAAACTATCATACCAAACACACACATTACAAAATTGTCGCTGAAAAACAACACAACAATCAATAATCAATTTTTTATCCTCTTTCATTCACAAACAATATATATTAAAAATTCTAACAATCAAATTTACGATCTCAAACTATCATACCAAACACACACATTACAAAATTGTCGCTGAAAAAGAAACACAACAATCAATAATCAATTTTTTATCCTCTTTCATTCACAAACAATATATATTAAAAATTCTAACAATCAAATTTACAATCTCAAACTATCATACCAAACACACACATTCCAAAATTGTCGCTGAAAAAAAAACACAACAATCAATAATCAATTTTTTATTCTCTTTCATTCACAAACAATAAATATTAAAAACTCTAACAATCAAATTTACGATCTCAAACTATCATACCAAACACACACATTACAAAATTGTCGCTGAAAAAAAAATTCAAAAATCAATATTTTATTCTCTTTCATTCACAAACAATATATATTAAAAATTCTAACAATCAAATTCACGATCTCAAACTATCATACCAAACACACACATTACAAAATTGTCGCTGAAACAAAAATACCACAATCAATAATCAATTTTTTATCCTCTTTCATTCACAAACAATATATATTAAAAATTCTAACAATCAAATTTACGATCTCAAACTATCATACCAAACACACACATTCCAAAATTGTCGCTGAAAAAAAAAACACAACAATCAATAATCAATTTTTATCCTCTTTCATTCACAAACAATATATATTAAAAATTCTAACAATCATATTTACGATCTCAAACTATCATACCAAACAAACACATTACAAAATTGTCGCTATATATTAAAAATTCTAACAATCAAATTCACGATCTCAAACTATCATACCAAACACACACATTACAAAATTGTCGCTGAAAAAAAATACCACAATCGATAATCAATTTTTTATCCTCTTTCATTCACAAACAATATATATTAAAAATTCTAACAATCAAATTTACGATCTCAAACTAGCATACCAAACACACACATAACAAAATGGTCGCTGAAAAAAAAATACCACAATCAATAATCAATTTTTATCCTCTTTCATTCACAAACAATATATATCTGACTAAATATTCAACGTATTAATATATAAGATAAAACAACAAAGAAAAATAACATCCATACTCTCCTAGATCAATGCATAAACTGAAAAGAAAATATAAAATACTATAAACAAAGAAAAGATTTGGACGATTCCATTTGATCCATTTGATTTGATTTGAAGGGAGGCAGTTGAATTCAAAAATACATTACAATTCGTCTATAACTTTTTATTTATGATCCGAAAAATCACCAAAAATCTCTCAGATCTAGGTTACACTAATATCAGTTAGCAGTGAAAATTTGGAATCAGTGAAAATTCGAATAAAAAAGCCTTAGGCTGTACAAAGTACAAAGTTAGCGTATTAATATATAAGATGCTTTCGAATTTTGTTTTAGACATTTTATAGAGAATAGAATTTACGATTTGTATTTTTAATAATACCAATACGTTTTGACCAACACAGGCAATTATTTATAGTACGACCCAGGTATTTTAATCTCTATATGATAGACTCTTTGTCAACTATTATTTACTATTACTTGAAAATCATTAAAATCTTGCATACATTTATTTTTCGTTTGGAAAATCCTGAACTTTGTTTTTTGGCGCCCAGTTGGCGATATGCCCAGTTGGCGATAACATTAAGGTTCGTTTGCATTTTCAATCTTAAATCATTTTATTTTTCAGTGAAAACAATAGCCATCAGCAAACATAAAAATCATCACAATTTAACACAAAGATCCAAAGAAAATGCAGTGTTAACGTTTATATTGAACAATAATGGTCCAATAATAAGAAACCTTGAGTAACCCTTTTTTTTATCGTTTCTTCATTGCCCACTATACCATCAATTTTTACAGTTTGTTTTCTATTTCTCAGATCACGCATTATTGAAGTGAAAAGCTTTTAAGGTGCGTTGTGCAATTTCGTATGGGGAAAAATTTATATATTCCAGCTATCATTTTTACAAATCACCAAAATATTCTAAAATATAAAATACCTCTATCCGTTCTTAACGTTTCAAATTGCAATATGGATATCGTGGTCGACTGAGGTTCTATAGGTCGTGAGTTCAATTCTTGCAGTGGTACATTTTTTCATTGTTTTTTTTAATTTTTATTAAATACCATTAAAATTTTTTTTTTTTTATTCATGAATTCATAAAAATCAGAAAAATTTCTTTTTACGAATTTTAAAAAATTGATCTATAATGCAGTTTTTTAAAGTTATATTACTAACGTCTTTTGCATTCGAGTCATCATGCTAAATAATTATTGAATGTATATAAAATTGAAAGTAGGTCTGTTTGTCCTTTATGCATTAATACACCATTCATCCCATCATCATGAAAATTTGGGAATTTGTTGTGCACTCTAGCCCAAAGGTAACTGGCAAATTTTCTTTTTTCAAAAATTGCAACTCAGGGCCCTTATAATTATCTTAAGGGATTTGACCTAAATGTTGATAATTATTTAATTTTGTTTTTATTTAAATATCGTTCTAAACGATACGTATTTTTAATAAAACGTTTGCTTTGATTAATGTTTTTTCTGGTGAACATAATTTTTTATGAAATTAGAAATGAAAGTATAACCTGAAACAATTACATTTGTATATCAAAATTATATGTATTGGAATTTAACACATCATGATGTTACAAATTTTATCATCTACACCAAATATGTTGTTGGTTTGCAATGGTATGTTTCTAAAATAAAGTGAAAACTTAATACTTGTAACTTGATACTTGATAACATCGATTACATCGATTTAAAGCTCAAAATTACGAGAAGGAAATCGCACAAATTCTATACAATGAAGCATAGCTTGTGTATAATTAAACATGGATGGCAATCATGATAAATAAACTAATTAAAAATGGTGGCACTTAGCCGATAGTGATTTGCAAACGGCAACAATGCTCATTCATACCAATTAATTTACTTAGCTTTCGCAGGAAGATTTGTAAAATTTAAAATTGTTGCTCTATGGGTGTGACAACCCCGCGTACTTTAGTCCCTGCTATTGGCATATGAGTTATCTTGAGATATCATATATTAAACCATATTATTCATAAAAAGTTATAAACAAAATCAAGTTTCAACTTTTCATAATTTCAACTGTTCATAATTTTTATAAATAAAACAAAACATTCTTAATAATCAGATTTCAACTTTTCACATTTTTCATAAATATAAATTCTTTTTAATCTAATTTCAATTTTATTCACATACAAGAAAATTGTAACATTTGTATAAATTTAATTATCCAATTACAACTTAACTCTCACAATAAAAATTGTTAAATTGCAAACAGCATAATTTAATAAATTATCTAACAAATTTCAAAAAATGATAAAAAAACAGAATATATTTGGATTAGAACGATAAATACTATAAATACTAATTTTGTATTGTTAAAATATGGAGGAGCTGAAATCTCAAGCTCTGAGATATCAAGACTTCGGTCTGGGTTAAGGATTTTGATATAGTTTTCGGCAAAGAACTTTTATGAGGACATGGTTTTTAGTTTTGGGCAGCGATGTGTATCAAACATAACTTTTTGTTAAAGTACATGTATTTTTTATCTCTGTTTAGATATGTATTACAAAACTAACACGAAACATCAATACGTTGTTGGAAAATTATAACAGACCATATATTAACATACTTTAGTGAAAAGACTTTACAATAAGCAAACTACTCTACTTCAAAATCACAAATTCATATTTCTTTCAAAATTCCAATAATATTGTAAAAAAAAAATTCAAACTTTTTTCAAACAAAATTCTAAAAGTATTTCAAAAATTATTACAAAATCACAGATTAAAACTTTTTTCAAAAATTCTAAAAATATTGCAAAAATTATAACAAACTCAAAAATTGTAACTTTTTCCAAAATTATAAAAATTAGAATAAAATCAAATATTTAAACTTTTTATAAATTCTAATAATATTCCAAACATTCTTAAAAATTCAAAAATTAAAACTTTTTCAAAATTCTAAAAATATATATAAAATTAAAAAAATTTTTTTTTCAAAATTCTAAAAATATTCCAAAATTTGGAATAAAATCAAATATAAAACTCTAAAAATATTGCAAAAATTATAACAATATCAAAAATTGAAACTTTTTCCAAAATTATAAAAATTATAATAAAATCCAAAATTTAAAATTGTTCAAAATTCTAAAAATATTCCAAAAATTCTTACAAAATCAAAAATTGAAACTTTTTCAAAATTCCAAAAATATTTCAAAAACTATAACAAATTCAAAAATGTCCATGTCCAATTTCATTTTCAATTACTTTACGTCATAAAAACAGCTACATTTTTTTTCCAAAAACTTGGCTAAAAAAATAAATGAAATCATTTTTTGACTATTCAAAAACCTTCCATTTAGCGATTCGAGAAAATATCACAAAATCACAAATGCATATTTCTTTCAAAATTCCAAAAATATTGTAAAAATTATAATAAAATCAAATTTTTTTCATAATTCAAAAAATATTCCAAAAATTATTACAAAATTAAAAATTGAAACTTTTTTCAAAATTCCAAAAATTATAATAAAATCAAATACTTAAAATTTTTCAAAATTCCAAAAATTCTTACAAAATCAAAAATTAAAACTTTTTCCAAAATTCTAAAAATATTGCAAAAATTATTACAAAATCAAAAATACAAACATTTTTCAACATTCCAAAAATATTTCAAAAACTATAACAAATTAAAAAATTTCCATGTCCAATTTCATTTTCAATTACATTTAGGTCATAAAAACAGCTTCATTTTTTTTCCAAAAAATTGGCTAAAAAAATAAATGAAATCATTTTTTGACACATTTTACATTATTTTTTTGACAAATTTATAATGCCATAATTCTCTAGAATAATAATAAATTTTCATGTCATACAAATTATTAATTTTATTTTTTTACAAAAACTTGGGTAAAAAAATAAATAAAGATCTTTCTTTTGACACACTTGACAACACTTTTTTGACAAACTTATAATGCAATAATCTAGATTTTGGTCTCACATACCAATCCCGACCATCAAGATTTCTCCAAATTCAATGTTCCTACTCGTAATCACTTAAAATTAACGTTTTTTAAGCAAAAAATATGCAAATTTCTTTGTTCTGACACACTTGACGCTTTTTTTGACACACTTCCGGTACGATTATCGAACACATCGTCCTTTCGGCTCTTCCCATTGAGTAAACCTATTTTTAGAAAAAAAAAATTTCAAATCTGTCCAGCGGTTTTCTAGATTTCGTAGGTTGTGGCGGCCGGCCTTCCGGCCGACAGACAGACATACAATTTTGTTTTGCTTTTTAGAATCAGTAGGTCCTAAAACGTCGAGAAATGCCAAAAAAAGTGGGGGTAAGAATTTCACTTTGAGCTCATGAATGTAATACTTAGTTAGGTCTTTCAGACCGAAGTAATATAATAAAATTATTGTTATACTTAATTTCAACCTTTTTATTTTTATTTTTAATTTGAAGAACACTAAAGGTCGCGCTCGTACACTATTGATTTATTTTTTTAAAATTTCACTGATACTTGTATGTAATTGTAAAAAATGTTCTTTGACTGTTATCGCTATTTCTTTGTTTTCAATAAACGCGGTTTCAAAGGCTAAATATTTAACTCTCCTCTAAAGAGTTTGTTTTTCTTAATAAAAGGACCGCAGAAAAATCCCTACTCGTACTCTTTTTCAAATTTCTTAGAGTGATTTCTAAGTCTGCACAAATTTCTTTTAAAATTCTAGACATTTGATGCTACAACTTGCTCTCTAACTTGACAACTGAGTACATTTTTAAATTTTTCATATATAATTTTTATTAAAATAACTACAATTACTGTTACAACTATTATCTCAATATCACTGAATAAATCATTATTTATAGTGTTTGCTGGGTTGGGCGAATTATTGTTGATCAAGGTTTCCTCTGATTTCTTGCTTGTCGCTCCTCCCATCCTTATTTTATCTTCTCTTTAGCTTTCACAATTCCTCAATATGTCTACCTAGTCATTAAAAATTTATGACAAAAGCACAATATCTTGAATTTTGAATAACAATTTTTTACAGAAGTCTTTTGAAGTGGCAAAGTAATATTTATATTAATATATATATATATATATATATATATATATATATATATATATATATATATATATATATATATATATATATATATATATATATATATATATATATATATATATATATATATATGTATATTTATATATATATATATATATATATATATATATATATATATATATATATATATTTATTTTATATATATATATATATATATATATATATATATATATATATATATATATATATATATATAGATATAGATATAGATATAGATATAGATATAGATATATATATATATATATATATATATATATATATATATATATATATATATATATATATATATATATATAATATAATATATATATATATATATATATATATATATATATATATATATATATATATATATATATATATATATATATATATATATATATATATATATACATATATATATATATATATATATATATATATATATATATATATATATATATATATATATATATATATATATATATATATATATATATATATATATATATATATATATATATATATATATATATATATATATATATATATATATATATATTATAAATATATATATTAACCGCAAACATAAAAATTAAAAAGTTTTTCACCTTATGTCAAAATTTTGTTTTAACAAATTTCACCTTCACCAAAAACTTTGTTCTGTCAAATATTTGTAAGTTCGCACAAAGCTAATATAAATAAAGAAAAAGCTATCAAAACGATTGGTTTACTGCTTTTAAATCTTGCATTCTTTCAATTTGTTTTTTTTGTATATTTGTTTCTTTAGACAGGGTTTATATTTTTCTGTTTATCAGTAGCTATAATACGCATGTACAGAACATAACCCAAATGTTTAAAATAACCGTTCCCTTAATAACTTTTTGAAATAAGAGCCAGCAAAGCAAGTGGATATTTGCTGTCCTTATAGTAATTTGTTTCGGTATAGTTTATGTCCATTCAAATTATTTTAAAAACATTTGTTTTCTTCCCCATAGGAACGGATTGAAAAACCTCACCAATGTGAACTTTGCAATAAGAAGTTTATTTATAAAAGATCTTTAATCAACCATGCTGGAGTACATACAGGCGAAAGACCATTTGAATGTTCGAAGTGTGGCAAAAAATGTACACTTAAATCTTCATTAAACGCTCATATGCAAATCCACATAAAAAAGGTAATATTTTATAAAAATTTGTAGTATTATTTTATAAATAACTGAAGTTTACTATTCTTATTTACGAAAAATGTTTTTCTCAGTTTGAAAGTGAATTAGAAAAATATTATTTTGGGTTAGTTTTCCGAAATTAACCATTATTGTTATATTTTTTACTTAATTTATTTATTTAACTATCAAATAGTTGCAAGCAACTGTAGTAGATAGTTGACGTTAAATATACTCACATACATATAATACATATACATACATATACATATAATCAACGCGGTAGCAAAAGTAATACCATTTTTATTTTATTTTACGGCGGCAGTAAAGTAACATTTGTTATTTGTTATTTTGTTATTTTTTTCAAACAAATTGTACAACTATGACAACGAAAACTAAAAAATTGATTCTGATTGGATTATGAAATTTTGAATTATTGTATGTGACTATGACAACAAAACATAACAAATAGTTTGATGGGATAATGAAATTTTGAATTGGAGCTTGCTTTGATAAAAATTTTATTTATACAATTTTAAAAGTTTTTTACTTTCTGGACGTAATTATGACGGTAATAAATCATATTTAGAAATTTTTAAAGTATTATAATCTCATATTTCCGTAGACTCCGCTGCCTTGCAAAACATGACATAGGCCAATCCCATTATGGGACAGAGAAAAATAAAATAAATTTTCAAATTTGTAGGAACAAAACTGGCAATTTTCCAACTAGCGGCATATGCCTTGATTATACGTAATGTCGTATAATCAAAGGCTCGTTGCTTCGAACAAGAAATGGCATGCATCAAAGAAATGAGTTGCCATCATCAAGGAATATTCCATAGCTAGATCTAAGGATGCTGCCGTTGACTGAATACATTTCATCCGCCAACATCTCTAAGATATCACCTTGGCCATTGACCTTTCACTGCTATTGCCAGTGATATGTGATATTTCGCGTTAACTCCCATTGAACACATGACATAAATATGACATCACACGAAGATCAAATATGTGTGTATAACTTTCGTGTGATGTCATATTTATGTCATGTGTTCACTGAGTCGTTAATTGTTATATAAAGCTTAAAAATCGACAGTGATAACTGCACAATTAATATTAATATATAGAGTATGTATATTTTCTTTATCTGAGAGATCGGAGAGATATTTTAAACGTCAAAAAAATTATCTGTGTTTTTTTCATGTCACCTAACTTAGCCCCGTCATTTTGGGAAATATGAAAAACAAAGTTTGTGCTGTATTGTGCTACAGTTGTGCTGGATGTGCTTTTCAGACAGAGTGCCATATCACCAATGAAGAAAAGTTGGCACGCTGATACAATTTTTCGAGCAGAAGTTATCCCCGCCATTTTGAAAAAACTGAAAAACAAAGGTGGTC
>OY856188.1:112958547-113023406 GCA_963693315.1 Diogma glabrata
ACAACTTGTGAAATACGAAAGTATTGCTATAAAATGGAGCATTAAATCTATAAAGATTGAAAAAGACTTTTTTTAAAAGAAAGAAACATGACTTGATTTCGTGGTTTTCAAAAAATTTTAAAATTGTAATAGCTTTTTTTTGTACTGAAAACAACTGCTCAGAAATAAAATAGTGATGCCATACATCCCAATTGTTTTTATATGTTTAAAATGCACGGATGCATAAAGAACCAACTTGTAGTTCCAGGTGATTTTATTTTTTGTTTCACAGGGTCAAAATATTACTGAAATTCATATAATATGGTGTTGCTTTGGGGTTTTCGAACATCAGAAGTTTGAAATTCCATAGCATAAATAAAATAATAAATAAATAAAATTCCAATTTGGTATTATAATATCCATTGTAATTAAAGAAATAATTACTTTTTGAATTTTTTTTTTTCAATATTTCCCCATAACTTTTTCTGCTCTATAAAAAACGGTAGACAAAAATAGGGACATCGGTAGGGGTTGATGCCGGAACTTAGATTAAACTACTTGGGCATTGTCTGCTTTCCTTTTAGGGGCTTAAGAGTTACAATTAACTCTGTCTGTCTGTCTGTTGAATTATTTAATTTTTCTTACCATATTTATTACTGCAGAGATGTAGAGCTAGAACTTTTGCGGATTTCTCCGGGCAAAGGTGGTTTGTCTGCATTCATACTCTTTGCTTCCACTATGTTCAATTTTCTTTTGCGAATTTTTAAGTGAGTGTCTGGCAAGTGACTCTGATATCCCATGTACCATAATACCTAATATAATATAATAAGTATTAATAACTTATATTTTTATGAGTTAAAAATGATAATATTTAAATAAACAAAAATTACCGAGGTAATGTGCGAACAACATCCAACTGTTCGAGCACCGGTCTTGCATTTGCAGAAGTATCCCACGATAGCCTCAATTCCTGATTTTGAAGGATTATATTGAATCCAGAGGTCATGCGTCTTCGTTCCTGACATACGGCCTTCCATTTTTGCTCGAATTACGTTGGGAAACTCGGTGTTTAATTTGAATAAATAATCTGAGCCTTCTGATAAATGCATTTTGGTACACCGCTTGGCTAGATTAACTTGATAGATACCGAGGGTCAGACCGTCAAGCTCATCTAAATCTATCTTAGGGAAATCCCGAGCACTATCAGCGGATGCTACTTGCCATGTCTTGCTTCTCCGATCCATTCTCTCTTCTTCAACCCTTTTTTGCATTTGATTTTCAGAAGCCATCAGCTTCAAGGCACTCTCACCAATTTTGGTCAGCCTTTCAGAGTTTTTCATTAGGGGTGGGCAAAAACCGATTAATGATAGCACAGGCTATTTTGAAGTATTTGTCTATTTTTCCCAAGTACCCACCAGGAACAACATCGCGAAGGAGTTTGAACTTTTTCTTTATCCGACCATTCACCGCTTCTATCATCCATCGCACCAATGTTACTCTTCTGGATTCGTTACCCTCCTTTGCGTCAAATTGTTTTTCCTTTCCTAGGAGGCTGGGCATATGGGCATTAATTTTTAGAGCTTCGACTACAGACACAACGTCACGAAACTTAGTTAATATAATGAAAAATAGTTAATATAATGACTTATTGCTAAAAAGTAATACTGTCCTTACTATGAAATGATCCTCAGGTCGTATGTACTCTCTAAGCCTTTCTCCTGGATGCAACATTGTTTTGAGTATTCCGGCATCATTATTTGCCCCATTTGCATAGAAGGGTCAAGCTGCGTCCAGTATGTAACCATCAGGAAGTGCAATCATAAATGGTTTCACCAAGTTCCTCTTTTTTTGCTCCGACCATGTTTGTCTCTGAATTTCCATGTCCATTGACTTCTCTATATAGACATAAGTACCATCAAGCATAAGGAAAAGTGCATCTTCATTTCCGTGGAATAGGCTAGTAAAAAGATCATTGGAGTGTTGACGAATAGCATCTTCTCTAGATATATGACCACATCCCAAGTTGTTAGGAACAAACTCCAAGTACAAGCCTTCAGACACGGATTGTATAGTCTCGCTTATTATTGACTGGGATTCAATGCCAAAGAGTTTTCCAAGAACAACCTTTAATCATCAAATATAACTTATTAAATTAATTTACAGTAGTTTTAATTATATTTAACTTAGTTATAATACCTGTGATAGCCCATGACGCAAAAACATCAAAAAAATTTCCAATGCATTTCTACGACTCCTGTTGATACTTGAGTTGATGTGGCCTTTTATGCTAAGAAGTAGCTCTTCAAAGTCTTCTCTAGGAAATCCTATTAGAGTATGATAGTCTTCATCTGTGATGGATAGAAGATCATCGAAGTCCAAACGTCTTTTCTTAGACTTTGAAGCTATTTCGGTTAAGTTCAAAATCCACTTTCCCAACTCTTCATCGCTCAACAGGACTCCAAGCTTATTTGATTTAATTTGGGTCAGGGCATCATTCTTAAAATGTTTGCCCAAAAGGTGTGACGAACATGTCCTGTTTGTATGCGGGATCAAAATATTCTTATCTATCCACACTTGAGCGAGTGCTGCTTTAGGGATACATCGCCAAGAGACAAGTCTTCTCTCCACAAATGCAGCACTCCTTTTGTGTTGAGGTGAGGGAAGGAATCATTGGAAGACGTCTACTAGTTCTTTTTGTGGAACTGCTACTCGACGCTTGGCTATGTCGAGACTCTTGAGTTTGTAGAGAAGACATCTGAGAGTTGTTTTCAGTAGCTTCACTTTCCACAGATAGAAGTTCACTCTCCAACGGCAGTGGTTTGCTTTTCAAATGAATGGATTCACTTTTCAAATGCATAGATTCACTTTCCATAATCACTGATTCACTTTCCATAGGGATTGATTCGCTTTCTATAGACAGAGATTCACTTCCGAAATATAGAGGTTCGCTTTCTTCAACCGGTTGGACTGTAGTACTTGGAAAAGTCCATCGACCTGATTCTTACTTGGTTCGCTGTGCAGCCAAAGCCTCTTAAAAAATCATACATATAATTCAAAATCCATTCATAAATAATTATAAAGTTATTTAACTATAGTTAAAGGCACGACATGGGGTGCTACTCCAGCCACCCTCCGCACAACTGCTCTAAGTCTGAAGTCTGGTATACTCAGTGGCTGAGTACGGCGCACCAGTATGGCTGAATAGCACACATACTCAAAAAGTTGAATGCCAGCTGCATGCCGCGATGCGTACTATAAGTGGTACTATCAGGTCCACTCCTTTACCTTGGCTGCCTGTGTTAAGCAATATCGCTTCACCTGCTCTCAAACGCTCGCATGCACTCATGCGTGAACATAAAAAGTTGTCGACACTAGCTGTCGATTGAAGTCAAGAAATCCTCCACAAAGAACTGCCAGCAAACTGCTGGCAACTAATTTTAATATCTTGGATGCCTGGGACACCTCCTGGAATGATTACAACCCTCCTGGCGTTTCTATTACTAACACGACTTCTGCCCAACCTGGTTTCGATCTGCCACGTCAAACCTGGACTACACTAAACCGAATAAGAACGAATCATGGACGTTGTGCTGATTCTTTCTACAAGTGGGGCATCTCAGAGTCCCCTCAATGTGACTGCGGAGCTCCACAGCAAACCATAAAACACATTGCAACTGTGTGTCCACTTCGACGATACAATGGCGAAATCTCAGACATCCAATTGGCAACTCCCGATGTAGTAGCATTGATAGACTCACTCGATGTAAACATCTAATGTTCAAATATACTGCCCAATGTTCAAATATTTTAATATTTTACTTTTTAATTTTTAACTAAAAGACGCGCAATCAAATCGATTGTCAGCTCATTTAATGTGTATTCATGTTTTGTTTTATGTAGATTTCATAGGAAAATCTACCTATTTTAAGTTTTATTTTTGTTTTTAATGTGTCACAACAAAAACCATACGCTAAATAAAACCATTTAGAATACTTATTAATATGTAACTATGACCACAGCGGCTTTTGAGATGCCAAAAAATTGGTGTTTGTACCTTAAAAAACCCTCTTGGGTCAAGCTAGATTTCATATATAAGGACTCATGTACCCCACCTGATATTTTTACCACGTATAGATCAAAGGTGTCCAGATTTTGTCTAAAAATTCTGGCCGGGGTACATGAGTCCTTGTTATAAAAATCATTTCTGAAAATATGGCCCAGATTGATATAGAAATCCAATAACACCCTTTCGGGTTAAAACTAGAAATTTGACTTAATATATTAATGTAATTATACCTTTTAGAAATTTCTTCTAGTTGCGAATTTTGATCCAATGGTAATGCGGTTGCTGGTGCTGGTTGGTTTTCGTTTGAGTTTGTTGTTGTTGGTGTATCTTTTGTTTTTTTTCTATGTTGTGGTGTTGACAAGTCCAGCGAAGTCGATTGATCTTGTTGTGTTAAACTTAAATCTAAGGGTGAAATCTCCGTTTCAACTTGATCACGTTGAGAGATTCCTCTGCCGGTCTGTTTTACAGTGTTGTTTGATCTAAAATAGCCGAAAAGATTTTTGTTTAAAACTAGACATTTGACTTAATATGATAATATAATTTTACCTTTTTGACACTTGTGTTGAAAAGTCCAACGACATCGATTGATCTAGTTGTGTTGGACTTAAATCCATCGGTGAAATCTCTGTTTCAACTTGTTCACGTTGAGAGGTTCCACTTCCGGTCTGTTTTTCAGTGTTGTTAGATCTAAATAGCCGAAAAGATTTTTGATTAAAACTAGAAATTTTACTAAATATGTTAAAATAATTTTACCTTTTTGAAACTTGTGTAGAAAAATCCAACAAAATCGTTCCGATCTGTTTATCAGCATTATTATTATTATTAGTAGATCTAGCTCTGTTGTTCAGCCAACCCATTAGCTTGATCACATCAGTATCATAAAGCTGATGACAAATTTGCTGAATGTCATTTGCTACTTCTTCATCGTTTAACGTGAAGTTGTCGCTTGAGAGTTTTCTTGCTATACATTGCAATAAGGATTCTTTGACATCCCTATTACACGTAATTTTACAGCATCCCACCAATTCTTTTATAGTAATATTAGACACATCTAATGATAAATAATTATTCATTTTTTTCACGTATTTTTATTTGCGTCTATCACTTAGCTAGTTCAAATTTAAACTAAATTTATAATGCAAATAAAAACTTTAAAACAAAAAAACCCGATGCAAGAAAATGTGAAAAAAGAAAAATAAAATCGTCGGAATGAATTCAATAACTGAAAACATTTCGATTTATTGAAATTAAAATTTTCCCATGTGTTCAATTACCCCCCATGCAGGTGAATACAGAAATAAAGAACAGAAAAACATGCAAAATAATCTAAAGAAAAATGGTATAAATACAATTGCATAAAATCAATCTCAAATCATAATCAGAAAAACAAAGGCGAACAACACATCGCTTGTGAATTTAAAACCAAAACAAAAAACAAAAAAAATCGAAATGGCAAGTAACCCCTCTCAAACTATATTAATTAATTTATTTTTTATTGTTTTTAATTTTCCAGGCTTCTTCTTTCATTGAATCGTTGAACAGTGCAGCACGGACTGTGCAAAGCCAAATACTAAAGCCGGAAGAATTGGGGCTAAACATTGAACACGAGGTGACCAGCTACAAGCTGGTAAAGACAAAATTTGGGGACCGGGTTGTGCTGGTCATCAAAGATACCGGGAATTTATACATGCCGCCAAGGCTAACAAAATTATTTGTTGGCCAAGAAGCCAACATCACAAATATGCTGATCAAATTCATCGGTAGAGATGCTTCCAAAATGAACGCACCATTATATGAGTTTCGTGTGAAACCAATGGCGTTATTGGTTGAAGACGAAACTCAATTCGAGCTGGATGGTCAGCTGTTTTAATAAAAAATTAATGTATTTAAACAAATTGTAAAAAAATTAATTAATAAAATAAAAATTTTGTTTAAAGTTTTTACAAAACTATAACAAAAAAATAAAAAAAAGATTTAATTTTTTATTTAAATAAGTTTTTTCCAAAATTATAGCAAGTTTTTCACATTTCGAACATCTGTTTATAATTTTTAGTTAAGCCGTACGCAATTACGAAACAAAATACAAAAAACTACAACAAAAAACAATTTTTGTTACCTACAAAAAAAAAATATCATGAACATCTTCAATTTTTTTTTTTGTCGAGAAAATTAAAATCTTACATAACAAAACAACAAAGTGTCATAATATCGAGACAAGGTCAAGATCAACCAAAGATCAACCAAAAAAAAAATTGATTTAAACTCAAAGCAAATGTTTTGTTTTTTCATTCATGTAACATACTCGTATATTTTTTTCTTATTAAACCTCCCACATCAATTAACACATCATGTGAGAAAGTCCCATATTTTTGTAATATAATATCGAGACAAAAATTGTTGTTGTAGCTTATCAACCAAAAAAAAAATTGATTAAAACTCAATCGAAATGAATTTTTTCTTATAAGATACAACAACAAAAAACAAGATATAAATCATATTTTTTTCTTATTAGACCTCCCACATCAATTAACACATCATGTGAGAAAGTCCCATAATTTTTAGTCTATGTGCAGAACCTCCCATAACACTACTACTTTCGAGATAAACTATTCTTTCGGTGAAAAAAAGGTTATTCTGGTTTTTGGATCGCATGTTTTACAAAACAAACAAATTCAATGTATTAATGAAACAAGTGCATAGCAAAGATGCTAACAAACATTTAGAGCCATTTATTTTTGTAAAAATCCATCAAGGATTCTGCAAGTTACATTCGAAAAAAGTTGAAGAAAATCAAAACTTTACGTTTTTTTAAAATTTTTCCATATTCAATATATTCCATATATTTTGAACAAACAGTGAATGTAACTTTTTTTAATTTCTTGGATCCCGTGGTAAATTCAATATTCTTTCTTTTAAGTTAAAAAACACGCATTTTTCCCAAAAATGGCAAAACTAAAAACTTGGAAAAAATTTTTTTTACTAAGAGTAATTTAAATTATAAAACATAATTGATTTATATTTAAGTTGTTATACAGATTTTTGAAAAAAAACTGCGAGCCATTTTGAGTTTTCCTTATTTCAACCACGTTTATGTATTTTTTCTTTTCTTTTTGTGCCGCATCGTAAATAATATTTTACAAGTTCAGTCGTTCTCAAACATCAGTCAAGAATTCTTTTAAAATAGTAAAGTGTAAAGTTAAATTTATTGAAATGGCTTCTCAAGAAGTTTCAAATGTAAAAATAGTCGATATTCATTTTGTTTTATTTGTGGAATTTGCATAATACATAGTTCTAAAAAATCACTCCATAAAATAAGAATTGCATACCTTTATTACTTTGGCATAAATCTGAACAAAGATAAACTGAAAAATAGTTATGTCAACATAACACATTCAAGATGGTACAATCGAGAAAATGTTCATTTAACGTTTTAACGTTGTGTTACGACCTGGTTTTGACCATAACTCGCAATTTTAACTCGAAAATCTGTATAACAACTCATATATAAATCAATTATGCTGCATGATTTTAATTATTCTTAGTACACATTTTTTCCCAAATTTTGAGTTTAGACTTTTTTTGGGGAAACCCTGAATTGCTTGGTGCAACCTGCACCAAAATTCGTGACTTTTAACTTAAAAGAAAAGATATTGAATTAACTGTAGGCTCTAAGAAATTAAAAAAATTTACAATCAATGTTTGTTTAAAATTTATGGCGTTAAGTATAGATAAATTTTTGATTTTTTCCAACTTTTTTCTAATGTAACTTCCAGGATCCTTGATGGATTTTTTCAAAAAAAAAAAAAGCTCAAAATGTTTTAAAATTAAAAATGCCATATTTAAAATATACTTTTTACTGTTTATTTTTAAATTTATTTTAAATATTGCATTTTAATTCAAAAGTGACAAAAGCAAACAAACAGTGAATAATATGGAAAACCATAATAACACATATATTATCAAAATGTTTGTTAGTATCTTTGCTCGAATACCTCAAAAACAAGAGCTAACTTAAAAAAAATGAATATGATATTCGAGTTTAGCAGGTTAAAATCTATAGGAAAAGTTGGGTTTAATAAACAGTGAATTCTATTTAATTTTTTTGTACCATTGATTTCAAACAATTACATAAATTTTATTCAATTTCGATACCAATTTAATTGGTTGATATTTTGAAAATAACTACATCAAATTTAATCCAAATTAGAATTGAGAAACCAAAAAACAATAATAAAAAATACTAATTTTTTCACAATGGAAATTTAATTTCATTTAATCATGGCAGCCGTTACATTTTTCAATATTCGAAAGAGGGAGATGCGCATTAGTTATATAATCAGATCAAAAATGATTTTGTTGATTTTATATAAAATCCAACAGAAATTTTTTTTACAGTTTAATACAATCAAAATAAATTGTTTTATCCTTCTGACAACTATAAATATCGGTTTATTTTCTTTTTTTTTAAGAACCGTAATTGGATGCGTTATCAGTCTTAAAGCACAAAATAAAAGTTTTTAATTTTTTTCTGTTGCGTGAATGCTGCGGAACCGAATAAAACAATTTATTTGATTGTATTGAACTGTGAAACAAATTGTTTGATCGTATTTTTCTTAATAATTTCATTATATTTTATAAAAAAATCAACAAAAACGTTTTCGCTCTGAGTATATAAAAAGCAATAAATTCAAACTAACTTGAAAAATGCAAAGGCTACTACGATTAAATTGAATTGAATTCACATTGTGAAAAAAATAATTTATTTTGTGATTGTTTTTTTTTACAATTCTCATTAGCATAAAATTTGATGTCTTTCTTTGTAAATATGATAATATTAATATGTCTGTACTTCAATCTAAAATTGATTATACAATATTGTCTACTAAACTTGCTTTTGAGACTTGGTATAGTTGTTTCTCTACTAATAATGTTAATAATGCATATAATGATTTAATTTCTACTTTGCAGAACCATATTAATAGCTCAAGAAAATCTTTTAAGGGGCCAGTAAAAAAATTAAAGAATGGATGTCAGATAATCTATGCAATGTGATAAAATTGAAGAATCTTCTTTATAAAAAGCACAAACAGCACCCTCTAAATGTTAACTTAGCTTCTAGATATGTTGAATATAAAAAAGTGTTCTGCCTTAATTAAAAATGAAAAGTCATTTTATTACAACAATCTGTTTAATAGATACAGGAATAGTCCTAAAAATAGTGGGAGGCAGTAAATTGTGTAATTAAGGAAAAAGTAACCCAACCTAAATCGTATAATATTTTGGATAGTAATGGCTAGTTCATTTTTACTTCTGAAATGAAAAAAGCTGTGATAGTTTCTCTGATAAAAAGTGGTGACTCAACCAATATTTCTAATTATAGGCCAATTTCGCTCTTATCGTTTTTCTCTAAATTGCTTGTAAAATTAATAAATTCGGGAATTTTATCTTTTTTAGTCAAAACTAAATTTCTAAGTAACTTACAGTATGGGTATTGTGAGGGTCTAAGCTCTGAGTCTGCTCTGATTAACTTTTTGTCCCCTCTGTATGATGGATTAAATATAGGTAAAAAGGTAGCTGCATTATTTATTGATATTACTAAAGCTTTTGAAACTGTCGATTATATTTTATAATTTGAAAAATTAAGGTCTGTTGATTTCAGAGGAATTATGCTAAATTGGTTGTGGTCATATTTATCTAATCGTGTTAAATGTGCTACAATTAATGGTACTTTTAGTCAATAAAAAACTATATCTGCTGGTGTTCCTCAAGGTTCTGTTCTTGGGCCAATTTTATTTCTCATCTATATTAACTCCCTATGTACATTTAAGTTTAAGTGTTCTTTAATTGCTTTTGCTGATGATACTGCTCTGTTATATTGTTATGATTCGTGAGTGAACATCAAACTCTGTATTAAACATGATTTGATTAAGAAAACGGTTTAGTATTCATGCCATTGTTCTAAGTTCTAAAACACGTTACATGACGTGTGATTTCTTTGATGGCAGTAACTCTCTTACTAATGATTTTATACGTCATTCAATAAATTGTTCATCTATTCAATGTGATAGCAGTTGTATTGTTATTAAAAAAGTAAACTCTTTCAAATATTTGGGGTTAATTCTGGATAATAAACTAAATTTTAATTATCACTCATATCAAGAAAAACGTAATAAGTTATATGGAACTATACGAAGTTGTACATTTTACGTGAAATATGTCCGTCATTAGCTGAAAACAAATTTACTGTTCTCTGTTTAATTCTCGCTTAAAATATGCTATTACTTGCTGGGGTGGTGTCTATTTTAGTAATATTAAACCCAAAAGTTTGCTCTGCGTGTCACACACTTCAAATCTCGAACTGATCCTTCACTTCTACTTTTTAAAAGTATTAGACCTTTTAAAAGTATTAGACCTTCTTGCGTTCCACTATCTCTATGTTTATAAAGATTGAAAGTTATTTTACTCAAGTGGGTATAAAAAAAAATTAAAAAAATTGTTAAATATAATTTACGTACCAATATTCGTTGCGTAGTGAATTTTACGAAAAAGGAGTATTGTAGGCATTTTTTTGGTTTCATTTCTCCCTATTTATACGATTGTCTACCTGTATCTATCAAGTCTTTTTATCCTATAAATATTTTTTTGAATAACTTAAAACTTTGGCTATTCTCTGAACTAATAATATTGAACTTTACTTTTAATATTTTTCGATTATTTTCGTGTGTAGTATTTTTCGTGTACAAACTGTTATTTAGCTTGTTTGTTACTTTTTTAAATTATGTTTTTGTTTTTCACCCATGTTGGGGTGACACCCGACCGTAAAAAACTTAAACCAACCATCACAAATTTTTCAACGATAAATCACTTAGAAACCATTTTAACCAGGTTATCCATATAATTTTAATTTTTAAATTGTGATAACTTATAAATGTATCCTATAAATGTGTTATTGGTTCAAAAAGAATCTATTCTACTTTTTAAAATTTTTGAGTTATTACGTGAAATAAAATTTTAACAATATTAATCGAATCAACATGTTAAGCATTGAATACCATCACCACAATTACTCAATAGCTTTGAATATTCCTGTAGATACCATATTGACTCTTTTACGGTATGTTATTTAGTATGCATAAAGAATGATTCTTTAACGACCAGGTCTGAAAACACATATGCTGAATAATGTATAGGAAAAGTAGTTTCCGTCGATAATGTGGCACCCTTTGTCGATAGGGTGGCACCCTTGAGTTACAATGTCTCTATTCCAAAATTATTTCTAAAATATCAGCTTAACTTTACTACCTAATACATGTATGTTTTACATTTCAAACAAATTAATTGCAAACACCTAAGGAAACTAATAAACAATCAAATCACCGTGTTTGTAAATGATCTCAAAATAATTTTTTTTTCCTTTAGCTTGAAACTCAAGGAATAAATTGAAATATATCGTTTTTTAATGGACATAAAAATAATTACTGTGGAATAAAATGGCAGTTATGCAATTACTGCAGTTTTGCAAATTTTTATAGGTAGATACATACTAGACGAGGGATTAGCGTACAAAATATATACTTACTTTCGAAAACCTGTATAGTTAAACGGATTTGAATGCGGTTTTTTGCATTCGATTCAGAAAGTCAATTATAAAAATTATAAAATTTGTTTGGTGTTTTGCAAACCCAGATCGGCTTTATTGCATTTCTGCAGCCAAAAAATGCATTTTTGTAAGTGTATTATTTAGAATAATAAAAAAAAAATTATAATTCGGTAAAGAATAGCCGAAACGAGCCCAAATTCATTACTCAGGGGTTTTGGGGGTAGCTGATGCTGAAAAGTCATACCGTGGACCTGGAGGTCAGGGCGCCCTTACTATACAGCTTCTCCTTGACTTTTGTCAAAATTTTCTATACAAAATATCCAATATTTGTTATTGGTGGGTTTTCGGATCGCTGATCATCATTATGATATTCCAAAATGTACCTGACGTACCTGGGGATCATAGCGACCCGATTGTGAAGATCATCTCCTGGAGTTTTCTTTAAATTTTTTATCAAAAGCATTAAAAATCTATACTCGGGAGTTTTTGAGGTCGCTGATCACGAATACGATGTTTAAAAATTCACCTAACGCACCTGGGGTATCAACGACCCGATAATGTAGATCATCTACTGGAGTTTTTTTTAAATTTTTTATGGATAGCATTAAAAATTATTACTCGAGGGTTTTTGGGGTCGCTGATCATGATTATTATATAACAAAAATTATCTGACATGCCTGGGGATCAGGAAGACTTGATTACTAAAATCATCTCCTGGAGCTTTCTTAAAATTTGTTATACAAACCATCCAAAATTGTGCTTTAAGGTTTTCAAAGGTTTTTGATAAATGTGATGTCAATAAGATCATACAAATCTGTTATATTATTTCATGTTTTTTTTTAAATGTGAATTTATTATATATGTAATAATATTAAGAAATTAGCCAAATTGCTGGTTTAAAGTTTTGATAAATGGGATAAAACAATAAATTTTTTAAAAAAGTACAGCATTTTTATATTAAAACCTATTATATTTACTTAAAAAAATGTTATTATATAAAAAAATTAATTTCCAGTTACAAATTATTTAGTATGGTTATCCATATTATTCAAAATTTCATTCTTTTTAATAACCATAATTTAACTTTCGTCCTCTTCTTGTTCTGCAGATTCTATTTCCTCTTGATGGTAAACTTCTGTTTCATCTTCGGCTTCTGCTGTGTCTTCTTCTAATTCGTCTGCTAGCAATTCATTAGTAGAATATTTTCCTACGTTGGAGCTGTTTGAGCCAATACAATTCTTATATGCAATAGTGCAAATTAAGCCTTGTCTTCTGCATCCACATAAATTGCCACAGTCTTTTTTGCAACCACATAAATGACGTCCTGAATGATGTCCGTTTTTGGCTCAAACGAACATCATGTTTTTAGGATGTCATTTTTTTTAGGACGTCATTTTCCCAAAAAAAAAAATGAAATCTAAGACGTCATTTCTTTTTTTTTTCTTCGTTTATGGTTCATATCTAAATTATAATTGAAAAAAAAAATTAAAAAAAATGACGTCCTAAAACTTTATTTTTGTTTTATATAATATAATATATTTATATAATATAATATAATTTTATAATATATAATATAATATACAGTTTATATAATATAATATAAATATAATACAGTTTTATATAATATAATATAATATACAGGCACGTACTACTTATTTTTTTAAACTTTTAAAATTATTTTTCAAAATATTTTAAATGTAATTTATTTATAAATATTTTAATTGACAAGGGGTTATAAAAAAATTCAAGTTTTTTTTAATAAATTATTTTATAATAATAATATAATATAATAATATATATTAATGATAATAAAATGATCTTTGGTTGAAGCCAATAATTTTTCTTTTAAATAAAATAAATTATTTGTTTATTTTAGATAAAAAGAATGTTTATTTTAAAAAAGAATAAAAAAATAGAATTTAAAAGTTATTTTTTTGCAAACGTTTCGTAAAATTATATTACATCATCAGTGCAAAAAACTTTAAATACTAAACATAATTCTTTAAAAAAAACATAAAATACATTTTTGACAACGATAAATGAAATTTTTAGAATACTAGATAAGACTAAAGAAAAACTAAAAAGAAAATATTAAGCTAAAATATTATCGTAAATATTTTGAAGATAAGCGGTGTCCTTTTGTTTATTAATAGAATTTTTACTTTTTTTAATTTTGATCATCTCCATTATACTTCTTTTCCTAAAATTGCTTTCTTTATCGAGAATTTGAACATTAGAAAAAGAAGCGTTATGTCCAACAACAGCAAGATGTCTTGAAAGCGCACTACAACCATTATCATCTTCAGTATTAACTGGCTTACTTTTAGCATCATTTAAATGTTGATCAAATCGTTTTTTTAAAAATTGTTTAGTTTGTCCAGTATAGGTGAAATCACAAGAACATTTAATCTGATATATTACATCGGTTTGTAATTCTTTCGGCACTTTATCTTTAAGTTTTGAAAACAAGGTTTCTCCAATATTTTTAGATGATCTTCCAACAGCATGAATATTATAAGGAACAAGTAATTTTTTTATTTGTTCATATACACCCTTAACATAAGGTAAAGATACGAACGTACTTAGATCATTTTGTGGTACAACATTTGTTTCAACATTTATAGGTGGTACTTCTATATTACGGTTATTATTTTTAATCAAAGATTTATTTATCATTAATTTGATTAATTTTTTGGGATAATCATTTAATAGCAAAGTTTCTTGAAGAAGATCAAAATTTCTTTTATGAAAACGTTTATCAGACAAAATTAAAATTTTATCTGCTAATACAGTGATTGTATTTTTCTTATAAGACAATGGCAACCATGATTTAAAATTTAAGTATCTTCCAGACCATGTACTTTTATGAAAACAATCAGTAATTAACGATCCATCATCATTGTGATATATTAGACTGAGAGCCAGTGACCGGCAGACTTACGGTATTTTAGCAAACCCCATATTGATGCTAGGTATAGTTTTTCACCTGCCGTAGTTGAAATGGGTATTCACTATCCCCGCCGATGGTTCCTTTGGGCGTGTCCGCAAGTCAAAATACGGAAAAATTGACTTCAAAAACGTGATTTCAGCAAGTCTGCCGTTTTAATATCTTAAAGTATACAATCTTTTTTTAGTAAAAAATCCAATGGCAGACACCTACTCCGGTTCCGAGTATTTTTTTTTAAATTTCAAAGTTTTAAAATTTCATGAAAATTTACTTTATAGTCCAGTAACTTTATACATCACAGTATGCGTCAAATCCGGTAGTTCTGATTTTTTGCAGACTTGTTTATGATGTTGGCCTAATGAATAATCCAAGTTTGTGACCTCGAGCGCCGAACGCAACTTTGTCAAAAATCGAAAAAACCGCGAAAAAATCGTTATTTTTTCAAATTTTGGCGATTATAACCCTAAAGGACTAGTTTTTTCTTTATACTTTCCTAGGACGGTTTTGAAGTAGACTAAATTTGCTACAATATGATACTAGAACTGTCTCTGTAGACCCAATAGTTTCCGAGATTAAGCCTCAAAAATCGAAAAATCGTTATTTTTTCAAATTTTGGCGATTATGGCCCTAAAGGACTAGTTTTTGAAAAAAAAGTAGACTAAATTTGCTACAATATGATATTAAAATTGTCTCTGTAGACCCAATAGCTTCCGAGATTGAGCCTTTCAAAGTTTATCATTTTTTTAACTTCGCAATATTTTGCAATATTTTAGACATTATTTTAGTCACTCGAAAATTCATTCAGAACGACAGAATTGCAAAAAATTGCGAATTTCGAAAAAAATGATAAACTTTGAACTGCTTAATCTCGGAAACTATTGGGTCTACAGAGACAATTCTAATATCATATTGTAGCAAATTTAGTCTACTTTAAGACCGTCCTAGGAAAGTATAAAGAAAAAACTAGTCCTTTAGGGTTATAATAATCGCCAAAATTTGAAAAAATAACGATTTTTTCGCGGTTTTTTCGATTTTTGACAAAGTTGCGTTCGGCGCTCGAGGTCACAAACTTGGATTATTCATTAGGCCAACATCATAAACAAGTCTGCAAAAAATCAGAACTACCGGATTTGACGCATACTGTGATGTATAAAGTTACTGGACTATAAAGTAAATTTTCATGAAATTTTAAAACTTTGAAATTTAAAAAAAAATACTCGGAACCGGAGTAGGTGTCTGCCATTGGATTTTTTACTAAAAAAAGATTGTATACTTTAAGATATTAAAACGGCAGACTTGCTGAAATCACGTTTTTGAAGTCAATTTTTCCGTATTTTGACTTGCGGACACGCCCAAAGGAACCATCGGCGGGGATAGTGAATACCCATTTCAACTACGGCAGGTGAAAAACTATACCTAGCATCAATATGGGGTTTGCTAAAATACCGTAAGTCTGCCGGTCACTGGCTCTCAGTATAATATATCACAATGATGATGGATCGTTAATTACTGATTGTTTTCATAAAAGTACATGGTCTGGAAGATACTTAAATTTTAAATCATGGTTGCCATTGTCTTATAAGAAAAATACAATCACTGTATTAGCAGATAAAATTTTAATTTTGTCTGATAAACGTTTTCATAAAAGAAATTTTGATCTTCTTCAAGAAACTTTGCTATTAAATGATTATCCCAAAAAATTAATCAAATTAATGATAAATAAATCTTTGATTAAAAATAATAACCGTAATATAGAAGTACCACCTATAAATGTTGAAACAAATGTTGTACCACAAAATGATCTAAGTACGTTCGTATCTTTACCTTATGTTAAGGGTGTATATGAACAAATAAAAAAATTACTTGTTCCTTATAATATTCATGCTGTTGGAAGATCATCTAAAAATATTGGAGAAACCTTGTTTTCAAAACTTAAAGATAAAGTGCCGAAAGAATTACAAACCGATGTAATATATCAGATTAAATGTTCTTGTGATTTCACCTATACTGGACAAACTAAACAATTTTTAAAAAAACGATTTGATCAACATTTAAATGATGCTAAAAGTAAGCCAGTTAATACTGAAGATGATAATGGTTGTAGTGCGCTTTCAAGACATCTTGCTGTTGTTGGACATAACGCTTCTTTTTCTAATGTTCAAATTCTCGATAAAGAAAGCAATTTTAGGAAAAGAAGTATAATGGAGATGATCAAAATTAAAAAAAGTAAAAATTCTATTAATAAACAAAAGGACACCGCTTATCTTCAAAATATTTACGATAATTTTTTTTTGCTGTCAGATATTTTATTTTTCATTCATACAAACTATGGTATTTAAACAGTAGGCTTTGTTTTTACTGTCGGCAATTCTTCTTGTCGTCGATAATTTTGCTTTGTCGTTATGAAAATTCTTTGTTGTCATTTTTTCTTCTAACAAAATGAAATATAATTTTATCTTAGTAGGCGCATAAATGCTATAAATTTGTAATTTATGTTTGACAAATAAACATAAACAAGCAATCATTTATGAATGAAAACGGACATTTTTATTATTTGCAATTTTACATAATTTTTTATAAGCTGAATAATTTGTAGAAAAAACTTTATTTAGAAACTAATAATTATTATCTTTTAAATTAAATTATAATTTAAAAAAAATTATCTCATTAAATACCACTCTTCATTGAAATTTTTGTCTAAAATTTTTCAATTTTACTCATTAAATTATTTTTAAGCAACACTGCTCAATCAAACCACTACTTAAACCACTCGTCCTTCGGACTCGTGGTTTATTGTGCGCTTTGATTCGCAGTGTTGCTAAATAATTTAATTCGTAAAATCAAAAAATTTTCGAAAAAATTTCAATGACTCGTGGTATTACAACCGATAATATTTTAGCTTAATATTTTCTTTTTAGTTTTTCTTTAGTCTTATCTAGTATTCTAAAAATTTCATTTATCGTTGTCAAAAATGTATTTTATGTTTTTTGTAAAGAATTATGTTTAGTATTTAAAGTTTTTTGCACTGATGATGTAATATAATTTTACGAAACGTTTGCAAAAAAATAACTTTTAAATTCTATTTTTTTATTCTTTTTTAAAATAAACATTCTTTTTATCTAAAATAAACAAATAATTTATTTTATTTAAAAGAAAAATTATTGGCTTCAACCAAAGATCATTTTATTATCATTAATAAAATATTAAAGCCAAAAATAAAAAAAAAAAAAAAAAAAAAAAAAAAAAAAAAAAAAAAAAAAATAATAATATATAATAATAAATATTAATACTAATAATTATAATTTTTTTTATAATAATTTTATAAATATTATTATTAAATATTATTATTATTATTATTATTATTATAAATATTATTGTGAGCACCCAACTGGACGGCGCAACTTCTTTAAAGCCGCTAAGACTATCCAGGGCAATTTCTGTAAATCTTCTCTTCCTCCTCTTATTGATAGAGATATACCTATTATTGACCCAAAAGAAAAGGCTAATTTGCTAGGACATATTTTTTCTATAAATTCTACCTTAGTCGAACCCAATTTCCAAACTAGACCTATTCCTAAAGCATCGCTCAAAATGAAGCGAACAATTTTTCGTGAAAACATTATTCGAAAAATGCTTTTACAATTTAATACCAACAAGGCATCTAGGCCTGATAATATTCCTCCAATTATACTTAAAACGTTTGCTAGGGAGCTAGCACCTATCCTCACTAAAATATTTTATTTGTCTTATAAGAAAGGGACTTTTCCTGAAATATGGAAAATTGCTAGTGTACAGCCAGTTGCAAAAAAGGGTAGTAAAACTGACCCATCCAATTACAGACCCATTTCAATTTTGTCAGTAGTGTCTAAAGTTTTTGAGAAATATATAAATTTTAATTTAATGAGCTTATTAGAGTCTTCCAAATTACTTAATGAAAGACAATACGGCTTCCGAAAAGGAAGAGCAACAGGAGATTTGCTTGCGTTTGTTATTCATCTTTGGAACAAATCCCTTGAAAACTTTGGTGAGACTTTCGGTGTTCCTCTTGATATTTCCAAAGCATTTGTCAAAGTTTGGCACAAAAATCTTATATGCAAGTTGAGATGTTATGGTTTAGATAAGCCACTAGTTTCCTGGATGCAAAGCTTTATATCTGAGCAAAAATTTCAAGTCAATGTTGACGGTATTTCATCGGATGTATTTTCGACTAATGCAGGAGTTCCTCAAGGTTCCGCTTTGTCCCCAACTCTTTTTCTTATCTATATTAATGACTTGTTGGTTTCAACAATTAATCCTATCCATAGTTTTGCTGATGATAGCACTCTTCATGCATCTCATGTTGCACATAGATCGTATTCACCTTTAGCGCTTAATAACTGTAGATCAAATTTGATAGATTCATTAAACGTTGATCTTAAAACTATCTTTGATTGGGGTGTTACTAACAGTGTTGAATTCAATACATCCAAAACACAAGTGTGCCATTTTTCAAGATTATCAACACCTAACCCTTTTCCATTGAAGTTTGATTTTTTTTTTTTTTTTTATTTATTCTCCAAGAAAAAAATCTACAATTTTTTTTGTACAGGAAAAATTCTAGAATACATTCTGTTATACAATGTTTTATACTTAATACTATGTTTAAATTAATTAATAAGCAAAAGATAATTAAAAAACAGTAATAGTTCATATTTATAGAAGTACAATTATTTTTGATATTGAACAACAAACATTTTTAATTTTGTAAACATTTTTAAAGTGATTGCAATCCATATTCCATATTTTATTTCTGATTTAAGTAGAAAAAAAAAGAGATCTTAATATATGTCATATTATATATTGTTATATTGTTTTGTAGCAATGTTATTGTAAAAGTAGGTCTAAAACAGAAAATAATAAAAAAAAAATAATATCAGTTAATATTTTATCATATAATATCAGTTCACATCATAATATCAGTAATGAGTGCTTATTTTGATATTAAACGTTGATATTAATATTACTTAAAGTTAGGAGTAATTATTATTGATAATCAACAACAAACATCTTCAATCCATATAGTGATTGCAAGGCATTTTTTACATATGAGATTTAAAATTTTTAGATATGATTTAGATTGTATTCCGCTAAGAAATCTTGAAACAACTTTCTTTTTACTTCTTTTTTAAATGTATTAATCTGAGATGTTTTCCATTTTTCCGGTAAGCTATTGAACAGTTCCAATCCTCTATATAAAATGCTGTTTTGTGGTGTTTTGAAAGTGTATTTGGGCAGTCTATATAAGCTAGCACTTCTACTAACTCTCTCTGTGACGCTTAAATTTGTAATAAGATTATTGTTAAATTTTATTATATTATGTTTCATTTTATATATGGTTAACATGTACTCAAAATCTATAAGTTTAGTGATTGGAAGGATATTTTCCGAATAAATTTTGTTAGTTGGAGTCAACCTTTTAAGTTGCCGAAGTGCTTTAATTGCTTTATTTTGGAGGATTTGTAGTCCTTGCAATCTTGTATTACCCACTGCTCCCCATATGGTAATAAGATATATTAAATGTGAGTGTATGTAGGCGTAATACAGGTTATTAGCAACTTCTTTAGTTAAGAATCTGCCCACTCTTTTAAGGACACCGACCATTGGAGCAATTTTCGATTTTATGTTTTCAACATGTGTAAACCAGTTAAGCTGTAAATTAATGTGAAGACCTAGGTAACAATAGCTATCTACTCTTTTTATTATATTATTTCCCACTTTCAATTCACTAAAGGGATTAGTTAAGTTTTTTCGCATTTAAAATACTATGAAATTTGTTTTGTCGTAATTCATTTGCATTTTATTACTTTCCAGCCAATTATTAATAAGCAAAATATCATTTTCCATGTCTAATTTTAACTGATCTTGATCTGATGAGCCATACATAACCACTGCATCATCTGCGAAAAGTTGGAGAGTACCGGTGAGAGGTAGATTAAAAATATCATTTATGTAGATTAGAAATAGTATTGGACCTACTATGGAACCCTGTGGGACCCCACACTTTAGTTCTATTTGATTTGAACAAATGTTTCCCAACTTAACAAAATGTTTCCTATTTTTTAGATAATTTTGGATAAATTTAAGGGCGTCACCTCTAATACCCAATGAAAACAACTTTAGAAATAGTATAATATAGTCCATAGAGTCAAACGCCTTCCTCAAGTCAATGAAAAGACAAGCAGTAGTTTTTCTAAGTTCAATATTGTTATAGATGGTTTCGATGAGATTTAATGTAGCAGCCACTGTGCTTTTCTTTTTCAGAAATCCAAACTGATTTTTATTAATTACCTTGTTAGTGTCTAGATGTTCAGTTAACCGAGTTTGTATTACTTTTTCATATATTTTAGAGAGAACCGGAAGAACAGATATTGGTCTGTAGTTTGTAGCGTTTTGTTTATTTCCAGATTTGAATATTGGGATAATACGAGCTATTTTTAGTTGATCTGGGAAAGCGTTAGTCTTTAATGATAAGTTTATAGCCTCAGATGTGGGCTCCGAAAGTTTTTCTTTGAATGATTTTATTAGCTTAGAGGAAATGGAATCCCACCCGGAAGCGCTTGTTGCACTTAGTTCATCTATAATTTTATTTATTTCTACAGAGTCAGTCGGAGTGAAACAAGTAAGATTTGTAAGGATAACTTGGCCGAGTGTATCATGCATCGGTTTGCGAAATGGTATGGTTTTTTGTATCTCTAATCCTATTGAACCAAAAAAAGTACTAAACTCTGAAGCAATTAAATTCAAATCTTTAACGACTTTATCGTTAATTTCAAGTTCAAAACATTCCTGTGGTATTTCATGTAATTTGTTAGTTAGTATTTCCCTTGTAAGAAACCAGATTTTTTTTGAGTTGTTAAAGCTATTTTTAAATCGGTTGTTATAGTATTTCTTTTTCAATTCAGTAATGTCCTTTACAATTTCTTTTTTAAGTCTTTCATATTCTTTCTTAAACAATATATAGTCTGGGAGCCCGCCGACATAAACAGCAACTCATAAATACTCTTCTATAATTTTTTGTGTGGCTTAATTACGCCTAGTCTACCACTTTTTTTTATCTATCATAATTTTCTTAGCCGCGGCTTTTTCTCTCCAGTAATTTTTAAACTTGTCAATATCGTATTAAGCTAAAAATTTATAGATACTCTATTTTTAAAAAACTTAATACCAAGAGAAATTCATGAATCGCGAGAGAAAAAACTTGTCCGACAAAAAATTCGGTACGCTAAGGGCGTCTACCGAGTGAAACATGTTATAATAACAATTTCGAAAAATTTATGGATAACCACCTGATTTTTATGAAAAATGCTTCAAAAAGGTATGTAAAATCACGTCCTTACATCGTCCGATAAGACAGATTTGCCAATTTTCCAGTCCGACAAGCGGACATTGACATTTTCACGGCGACCTAAAATTTATTCATAACCGTCGGACAAAAAGAAATTAACATATTATAGAGCAGAACTTACCCTGTAGTACAAGTGGCGGACAAATATTTCGTGCCAAATCAATAGTCCGACAAAAAAACATCGATCGGCAACATCATTTCAATACTTTATTTTTTCCAAGTTCATAAATAATTTTAGTTTCATTAATTACAATAATAAATGAATGGTAAGGAATGTGAATAGTTAATAACATGTATTAAACTAATAATAGGAACTTTTATTAACAATTTCATTAAATAAATAAAAAAATATATACATGAAGAAACGTGAAATTTTTTTTATTCTTCATCAGAGTTATCATCAGTTGAACTTTCTTCATCTGTGCTATTGTTATCATTTGCCTCATCATCCTCGTTATCATCATTGAAATCTGGAAAATTATTGATTTTTAAAAGCTATAGTAAATGAAACATTAAATAGTGAAACGCATATTAACTCTTATCGACCAAATCTATCCGTTTTTGTCCGTTAACTTTAAGCACAGATGCTTGGAAATATTTAATGATGCTTGTTACTGATGCTTGGAAATATTTAATAATCCATAGGAGGGTATTTTGAACTTTCAGAATCTGGTCAACAAAAAACCACCCCTTCCTACCCTATTTTTTAATTTAAAACTAAAAAGGTGATTTTTTGAGGTAATTTTCTCGATAAGAAATGAATTTTTAAAAAATTGAGAAAATCTGTGAGGAACTATGAAAAACTGTTGAACGAAAATGAACATTAAAAGCTGAAAAATTATGAAAAAATGTGAAAATCTATGGAAAACTGTGGGGTAAAAATGAACAGATTGATCAATAAGGGCTTACTGAAATTTATAATTTGCATACCTGTTAAGTTTGAAGATATATCTTCAAACGAAGTACTTTGGGGCCTATCAAACCAATAATAATGATACTTATTGTTAATCAACGTCCATCCACAGTTTTCAGGTTCGAGATTGGTGGGGCATCTCCTATGTGCATTACACCAAACGCTGGATATGTAGATGGTTCGCTTAATTTGTTGCAGCAATTCCTCTTTTGATGGTGGCATACTAGAAGCATCTAATCCTTTCAATTTACTCTTAATTATTTTATGATCATGGTTTTTATTTCTGAATGCCTTCTCGAAGAGTTCGAGTCGTCCTAGATTTACATCTTTGCTTTTCAAAGAATATAATTTGCAAACGAACTCTTCGATAATTCTAAAAACATGCCATGAAAATAATTATTATTTTACTCACTCTCGATGAAGATCCATTTGTACCATGCTGTTTTTTGGCTCAAAAAATCATAAATTGCACAGAGAAACTGAACGTAAGATTTTTTTTAGGATGTTTTTGCAAGAACATTCTGAATTTTTAATTTTTCTATCAAATTTTGATACTTCCGTCGAATATAACATAGAGTGAATGATAACTTTAAAATTGATTATTTCGCGAAAATTGTCAGTGAGATCTAAATTTTTTGATTCCAATCGATGCAAGAACGTTTATTCTGTAACATATTTTAGAATCCGACGTAAATCTTTGATTTCATAAATGTAATATAAGGATGTATATAGCAATTATAAAATATAAATTAAAAAGATCAAAAAAGAATTTCATCAAAAAATTTGAAGCTTCATAAATCTATAATTTCCATGCGTCGGACTAGAAAATCGGAGAATATATCGTAACCGACAATTAAACAATTGGATTCTACATACTTTTTTTTAGTAATCCTGTAAAAAACAGCTGGTTATGTGGAAGTATGCTGTATTTACGCTCACAAACGCAAATACTGTAAACCTTCGCGGATTTTCAATTGAAAAATAACAATTTGTTCGATTTTTATGGAAATGGTAATATTTTACTGTCGGACAACTTATTCGCCTCGTTGTAAGCTTCATTTAACAGCAAAAAATCGAAAGCGGAAATTGTTATGAATAAATTTTAGATCGCCGTGAAAATGTCAATATCCGCTTGTCGGACTGGAAAATTGGCAAATCTGTCTTGTCGGACGATGTAAGGACGTGATTTTACATACCTTTTTGAAGCATTTTTCATAAAAATCAGGTGGTTATCCATAAATTTTTCGAAATTGTTATTATAACATGTTTCACTCGGTAGACGCCCTTAGCGTACCGAATTTTTTGTCGGACAAGTTTTTTCTCTCGCGATTCATGAATTTCTCTTGGTATTAAGTTTTTTAAAAATAGAGTATCTATAAATTTTTAGCTTAATACGATATTGACAAGTTTAAAAATTACTGGAGAGAAAAAGCCGCGGCTAAGAAAATTATGATAGATAAAAAAAAGTGGTAGACTAGGCGTAATTAAGCCACACAACAAATTATAGAAGAGTATTTATGAGTTGCTGTTTATGTCGGCGGGCTCCTAGACTAATAGTATCTGGGTTTTTTTTATGTATTCTATACAGTTTTTCACGTCTCTTAATTTTTTTATCCAATTCAGTTGTAAACCAAGGTTTTCTGTACCGTATGTTTCGTTTAGTAACAATATTATTACTTTTTGTATTTGTTTTTATAACTTTTATTAGTTTTTCGACAAAATCATAGAACGCTGTATTTTTAAAATCGGTTTTGTGAATAAATCTATTAATTGTATTATAGTTAATAACAATTTTCTCAATATTATTTATTTTAATGTTGGATTTTGATGAGAAACTAATCATTAAAAATTTGTGATCACTAAGTGAAGTATTTCCATTCAAACGTTTTGATAGAGAAAGAGTCCGTGAAACTTCTAGGAGTTGAGGTTGAAAATAATATGAAATGGAATTCTCATATTTTTACCCTAGCAAAAAGCGCTGTTCACAAATTGGGGTTTTTAGGACGATGTCTTAAGTTTTTCAGTAGCGAACAGCTTTTTTTAATATACAAATCTTTTATACGTCCCTGCATGGAATATTGTTCTCACATATGGGGTGGAGCATACTTATGTAGTTTGAAATGTCTTGATTCTGTACAGCGGAAATGTCTTGATTCTGTACAGCGGAGAGCAGTTAAATTGATTGGTAACTCAAATCTTACTAATGACCTTGATTCCTTGCAGCATAGAAGAAATGTTGCTGATTTAACGATTTTCTACAAATATATCATGGATGAACGGGTTTCTGAATAGATCAAATCGATTTTACCTAAGTCTGCGAACCTATCGCGTCATACCAGAGCATCGGTAACGGCCCATCCTTTTACGGTTCAAATAATTAGATGTAGAACTGTAGCCTTCCAGCGCGACTTTTTCAACAGAGTCTTTCATCTCTGGAATTCATTACATTCCCTGATAACTTTAACCCTCAAAAGTTCAAAGTCGGCGTTCATAAATTTCTAAAAGAAACTTAATTCTTAATTGATTATAATCCCTAGTTGCCATGGTATCTTCGGATATTCAGAGACGTTAATGTATAATTAATTATATTAACGCTAAACATGCCTAACTTCCAATAAAAAAAAAAAAAAACTAATATTATAAATATTATTATTATTATATAATAATAACCAGGTAAGAAAACTCCGGGAGATGATATTAAAAATAAAGTCATTATAAGTCCCCGGTATGTCAGGGAATTTTTTTAATACCATAATTATGATCAGTGACCCCAAAAACACCAGAGTAATGATTTTTAATGATTTTGATAAAAAAATTAAGGAAGCTCCAGTAGATGATCTACATAATCAGGTCGATATGATCCCCAGGTATGTCGGGTGAAGTTTTAAACATCATATTCGTGATCAGCGCCCCCAAAAACCCTCGAGGAATGATTTTTAATGCTATCCATAAAAATTTTTTTTATTATTCTAAAAAATACACTTACAAAAATGCATTTTTTAGCTGCAGAAATGCAATAAAGCCGATCTGAGTTTGCAAAACACCAAACAAATTTTATAATTGACTGTCTGAATCGAATGCAAAGAACCGCATTCAATTCCGTTTAACTATACAGGTTTTCGAAAGTTCAATACGCTAATCCCTCATCTATACTCATACTGTTTGTTTTCAGTTTTATATATTTATATATTTGAATTGAATGAAAGTTTATCATTTAAAATTACATTTTGTTGGGTTTTAAATCCCTTGTAAATTTCAAACTCATCAAGTGATTCTTTTAGAGATCCTTGGCTACATAAATGTAGTCTTCAAATTTTTTTTAAAAGTGGTGTAGCTATTGTTATTAACTATGTAAATGGTTTGCAAAAATAAACTTTAAATTTTGTTTATTTTTCTTCTTAGGAAGGTATTCCTTAAAACATTTTCCGGTTTTCCCGATGTAAAATTTTTCACAAAAATCACATTTAATTTCGTAAATTATTGAGCATGATTCTAATTGGATATTTAATTTTGGTTTCAATTCTTTATATAAAATATCTTTTAGGATTTTATACTTATATTTTTTTAAACAGTTCCTTATAATATTAGGTATATGATTTGTATATTCCATTTTATCAAATATTATTTAATATAAGTTGTTACAAGGAATTTTAAATAAATTAATTCTCTTGGCGGTGTATTTAGTCGTTAACACAGTACACTTATTATGAAATAGACATATATGTATCCTACAAATATATTTAGAATTAATGCTTTGCTGATACATACTATAATTAAAAATATTTTTTTAGATTTCGTTTAGCAAATATCGCAAAAAATAAATATGCCACGAGGAGTTCATACTTCTTAAAGAAAAAGTGGGTTTCAGCAGAGAAAGACCAAACAGGCTAAAATAGATGCAGTTCATAGCATATCTGGATCTCTCAATAAATATGTTACAAAACCCGATGATATCCAAGGTTCATCAAAAGAAACTGATTCTCACGTTGATGCAACGTTGATATTCCAATGTGATACGTATCTCTTAAGTCCTAAAGTGATTCACCCATGCAAATACTGTCTTCGATAATAGAAGCATTAGCAGCATTATCACTGTCATTTTCAGTATTTCTTTCTGATTCGTTATCATTATTAGTTCTGTATTGTCGCTGTTATTTTCCGAAGTTGAGCCAATATTCTCTGAAACATTCGTTGCATCAACGTGAGAATCAGTTTCTTTTGATGAACCTTGGATATCCTCGGGTTTTGTAACATATTTATTGAGAGATCCAGATATGCTATGAACTGCATCTATTTTAGCCTGTTTGGTCTTTCTCTGCTGAAACCCACTTTTTCTTTAAGAAGTATGAACTCCTCGTGGCATATTTATTTTTTTGTCTCTGATAATGTTCGCATTGAAATCATAAAAAAAGGAAGTGAGCATTTTCAAAATAGAGAAGGGTCGTTTACTACTGTATCTAGACACGGGTTGGACATAAAAGGCGATGTTCGCCATCTTTCTAAAGAATGGTATTATAAAGTGATGCCATATGGTGAAAAATTCTGCGGTCATGGATGGTTTATTCTCCTTTAAATAATAACCTGTACTGCTTCTGCTGTCGTATATTAGCTGTCACCAATAATAATAATACAAAACCTACGAATGGATTTCAGAAGTGGTGGAAACTAAATCCCAAAGTAACCGACCATGAAACTTCAAATGAACATCTAGAGAACTTTTAAAAGTGGCAAACTTTGGAAATGAGGTTAAAATTTCATAAAACGATAAAAGACGCAGCCTTGCAATTAATATATAATGAAAAACAAAAGTGGAAACATCTTTTATCCAGATTATTGGATATAACTTCGTTTTTATCTAAACAAAACCTTGCATTTCGTTGACATGATGAAGGACAAAGTTCTTCAAATAAGTGCAAGTTTTTAGAATTAGTCAATCTATTGTCAAAGTATGCTGCAGTGTTAAAAGAACACATTTTGAATTTGGAGCATGGTGAATCATCAAAAGTATCATATTTGTCACCAGATATACAAAATGAGTTCATAAATGTTTTAACGAACCACGTAAAGTTTAAGCTTGTCAACGAAATTAAATCGGTTAAATATTTTGGAATTATGTTTGATAGCACACCTGACATTTCACATATTGATCAAATGTCAGAAGCGATTCGTTATGTAAAAATTGATGGTAGAAAAGTGGAAATCAAGGAAGTATTCCTTGGATTTTTTCCTTTACATGGAAAAAAGCCGCTGATTTAAGCGATGAAATTCTTACACTGAAAAAAAATGAAGTAATGACAACCTCATCTCGAAGTTGCCAGTTTATTATTCATGCAAAGAAAAGATATTTGCAAACAATTTCACCGTGATTGGGACAACTACTTAGTACTCAGTAACATTGTAATGAAAACAGAATGAAGTTTATTTAAAATATAAAGTGTTATATCCAATATAACAGTAGTTGAATAAAGTTAATAACTATTTCCATGAAAACATATTTCTTTGGCCTTATATCATGAATTCTTCATTTTAAAATTTAAGTATTTGAGATTAATTGAACTATATCTTATTTTCACATAAATACCCGAGCAGAAATTAGTTAGGGAAAGCCTGAATACAGTCAGGGCCTGATCAGGGTCAGATAGGGCAAGCCCTATTAGGGCAATCTGATGTGGGCCTGTTCCGGACCTGAATTTGAATACCCTTTTAGGGCAAACCTTATTTGGATACATCCGGCCCTGATTTGATTTTTCGTATCTGACCCCTAGTTGGGCAATCTGATCAGGGCCTGATACAAAATGCCTTACTAGGGTTTGCCCTATTTAATTTTATATGGAAAACTTGATCAGTGCCTGATCCGTTTATCCCAATCAGGGCCTGATTAGGCAAAAGCGTTACACTCATGATCAGGGCCCTATCAAACTAGGGCTAACCTGATCAGGGCCGTATTTGAGCCCTACGAAATTTCTGCTCGGGTATTTCATGTGAGGGTCGGCTTATATTTGTACAGTTGTTGAATCAATCTCGTAGTTCGATTTGCCATATTTGCCCGCACGGTGAGGTTAAGACTACTGCATTTCGATTGGAAATAGGACATGTTTTTTTTTCAGTGTAAAAATCTTGAAAATGACGGTTTAGATGTTATGAATTGTCGTTCCCAAGGTTATGATAATGCAGCTGTTATGAGTGGTATACATGGAGGAGTGCAAGCTATTATTAAAGCAAAAAATAACAAAGCAATTTTTGTCGGCTGCATAGATCATTCAATAAATTTATGTGGCCAACACTCATTTGCGCAAAATGTAGCTTGTGTAACGTTTTTCGGAAGAGTGGATGCCATTTTTACATGTTTTTCTGCTTCGACTAGCCGCTGGGAAGTGCTTTTTAAACACAACAATGAAACAGTTAAAAGACTTTTAACAACGCATTGGAGTGCTCATTATGCTGCAGTAAAAGTATTGGCCGAAAATTTTGATGGGATTGTGGCTGCAATTGAGAAGTTAAGTGATCAACAAGAAAAGGCGCTGCACAGAACCTTATTCATGCAGCATGTGATTTTACGTTTCTTTGTTATCTTTTGTTTTGAAATGATATTCTAAGGGAAATAATATCTGTGCTCAGATTGGATTGCAAAGCAAGGGCTTGAACATTGATCAATTAGTTACAAAAATAGAGTCAATTCGTAACGAAGTCACATTGTAGAAGAGGCAATAATTCTTGTTGCGAAAAAATTGGAGGACTATGACATTCCAATGGAAAGCTGAATTCGTCGTAAAAAACCAATGGCTGGTCCATTACCCCTGGCATTGCCCCTGATGTTGGACTGACACTGAGAGCTCAACTTAAAAAGGACATGTTGGAATGTCTTGACCGATTCAGTGTTGAACTCCGAACTAGACTTAAGTCAGTTTAAGATGTAGCTTCATTGTTCGAGGTTGTGCAGACAAACACTTAGCTTTTGGCGAACAGTGAACAGTTTAAATTATCTGTATCAAAATTTACCAGTTTTTATGATGAGGTATCGGCAACAAAACTACTCATAGAGATACCAAGGTTGAGGAGGCATTTAAAAGCGGCCAATGTTACAGTTTCTAACTGGGTGTACCTTAACTTTTTGAAATTCATCGTAGAATGGGATTTTTCAGAATTTCTTCCGAATCTTACGGTCGCACTAAAGTTATTTGTGACTATTTGCGTATTAGTGGCTTCGTGTGAGAGGATTTTCCTCAAATTAAAATTAGTTAAAAATTACTTGCGGGCAACAATGACCCAATATAGCTTATTAATAATAATCTTTATTTGTATTACTTAAAAAAATTATAAATTACGTTTATCGGCTTTTTATTATTATTGATAGTTTTTATTTTTGGGGTGACACCACAATATCCGCCCCGGGTGTCACCCATGCTATCTACGCCACTGCATATTTGTAAACTTTTGCTCGAAAAGTAAAATATTTCATTAAACACTGACACAATACAATACTAATATTTTGCTCCGCAGATATCGCGCAACAAAAATAAAAATAAAACTATTTTTAGCTGCTGGAAAGATAGTTTTTTTTTCAAATCAGTAAGTTCAACTAGTAAGTTCATACGAGTAAGAACGATATTAAAAATATAAAATGCATTTTGCTGTTTTTTTGTGATTGAAAATTGAAAGGCAAACATGAAAGGTAAACGTAAAACGCGTAGGAAATGCAATTTTATCTGCGATAGTAAATATAAATACGATATTTATTACAAAGCGACAACATACAAAATTCATATTCTCTTTTTTATGGTTGCTTTTAATTTGAAAACTTTATAAATTTACATGAGAATACCATAACTAGCAACAGCAAATTTTTTATTTGGCGAAAATGATTTTACCCTAGTGGAAAAAATCAATTTCACAAGGGATTAAACCTGCGTGAAAACAGAATATTTATACGCTATTGTAGAAAAAAAATTTTATTTGTGAATCACATTTGAGGAGTGAAAAAAGCCCTCGAATAAAATAAAATTGAAACTGGTAATAAATATAAAGAAATTCGCGAACTACTAAATTTTTTTGCGGACGAGTAGTGGTCTACGGACCATCGGTTGAGAAACACTGGTCTAGAACATGTTTTTCTTCTATAATTCTTTCGGTTTGTTAATTAAAAAATAATGCATTAACAGGTAATAAGATTTGAAGTTGATTATGAACACATTTTTGTTTTACTTTTAATTCCATTTAATAATTAATATTAGTCAATAATTAAATAATTAAGTTAACATATGTTAATTAATTTATTTTTTTTTTTACTTTATATTTAATGCCGTGTGACTAATTTTTTTTAACTTAGCATCCAATTTATATCTCACTTCTTTACGTATTTTCTATGTTCTATTTACTATATTTTAATAACATTTGTTTTCTTCCCATAGGCAGCGATTAAAAATTCTCACCAATGTGAATATTGCGATAAAAAGTTTATGAAAAGAACTATTTTAATCAACCATATAAGAGTGCATACAGGCGAAAAACCATTTGAATGTTCGAAGTGTGGTAAAACATTTTCACGTAAAGATTCTATGAAAGCACATATGGAAGCACACATGAAAAAAAATAAAAAGGTAATATTTTATAAAAGCTTGTAGTTTAATTTTATGAATAACTTTGAAGCTTATTATTACTTCGGTCTGAAAGACCTCTTAAAATCAAAAATACAATAAAATAAAATTTCAAATGTTAAACAAACTAGTGTTGGAGTAAAAAAAATTACATTATCTAAAATCAATTTTATAAAATCCATTTTCAAAGCACTCCGTGTCTTTATTTAGTGATGGATCCAGAAGGTGAATAATGTTTTTGTATTATTGTTGATCAAAATTTGTCAAATTGTTGGTATTTTATGTCAAATTTGTAGTTATATGTTTTTTGATTTGTTCCGTTTAATAGACTTCTACTTTTCTGCACTACGATACTAGCATAGTTGTAGGACAAAGCAAGAAATATAATTTATAATAAAAAATTGCCAAACAATTTTTATTTCAAAAACACAACAAATATCTATAAAGCTTTTTAAATGTAATTTTTTGTAACAATGAAACGAAAAGAACATATCAACGTAGCCCACATTTTGTAACTTCCCAATATGGGAAGTTATTGTTTTTGGGTCGATTTTCCAAATCGGAATTTTTATGATATCTTTACGTTTCATGACCTCCTGAATCTGTTTAGACTATTTTTAGCTGGCAGTCTGTATTTGTGTGTGTGTATGTATCGCTGTGTGTGGATTCATTTTTGCCCAACGCTTTCTCAACAACGGATGGGTCGATTTTAACGAAAGTAGTCACAATCGATGCATTTTGGCGTAACGTAGAGCCCAGTCCTTTTCTTGCAAAATTAAATCATTTGTTTTTTAGTGGTTTCCAAAAAACTGAAAATCATCTCATGCAAATGTCATGAGATTAAATAATGCCATTAAAGTCATGAAGCTTCCATATTGTTTGGTCTCATTTATAATGAGATTTGTATAAACAATTGCTATCTTAGTTTGTGAAATTTTTAACAAAATGTGAAAAAACTACGTGTTATTTTCTTTATGCAAACGCATGATATCTGGATGAAACTTTGGTATGTAAATGAGCTGCAAACGCATCCGGGTTTACTTGAATATCAAAAACCTGGGTATGTGTGGGTATGTATGTGTGTATCGTCGTATGTGGACAAAAATTTGTCCTACGCTTTCTCAACAACGGATGATCCGATTTCAACTTCAATGGTTACAATCGATATATCTTGGCGTAACTTACAGCCCAGTCCTTTCCTAACGGAATCAGTTCATTTATTTTTTAGTGGTTTCCAAAAAAATGAAAATCATTACGAGAATAAATAATACTATCAAGACCATTTACCTCCCATTTTGTTTGTCATCATGTCAGCCATTTATAATGACATTTGAATAAATAATTGCTATCTTACTTTTTGAGTTTTTTTAAGAAAATTTGAAAAATAGGTGTTATTTTCGTTACGCAAACGCATGAGATCTTGATGAAACTTTTGAAATAAAATGAGCTGCAAACTCATCCGGGTTTATTTGAATATGGAAAATATGCTATTTTGAATGAGCTATTTTCAAAATTTGGCAAAGAAGTTGGGGAGAATGTCTGTGGTTCGTTGAACAACTGTTTTTTTTAACTTCAATAACACTCAGTCCTGATATTTAATTTTGTTAAAACTTCGAGCATAAGGTTTTTGTAATGTTTATAGTAATTTTGCAACTTCCGGTTTGTCACTTTCGGTTAAATAGCTTTATCCTATTCTTTTAAATATACCACAACAACAGCCACAGCTATGAAAGTGTTTTTGACGAATCTTTGGTTACATGTTTCAGTTAACATGAGATAGAACAAATTTGCTTTTGGGGTGTCTTGTATACACTTATACAGTGGTCGGTGTTTATCAAACAAATGCTTACCTTTTATCTTACCGATAGGTTAGGGTTTAGGCTATTGTGTTGGACTGTTGGAGATCATTTTCGATATTGACATTTTAATGATATCTTCACCTTTCAACTCCTTCTGAATCGGTCTTCACAACTTATTTTAGTTTGCAGTCTTAGTGTTAGTATAATATTAAATTTAAATATGATCACACACACACACATTCAAATTCTATTTAAATTATTACAATTGATGTGTCGTATAATAAATCTTAATTTTGCGTATTTTAGGCTTTAAAAACCTTAATTTGTTTTAATATTTGTTTTGCAATTTTTCGTTTTTTATTTGTATTTATTGCATTTAAATTATATTGTATAATTTTTTTTTATGTTTGATATTTTATATTTTAGTATACCTTGGCCAGTAACTGGTTAGTTTTTAATCTTACGGGAAGTTCTTGGCGTGGCCTCTATGGTCAGACCCCTATCCCACTAGTTTTATTTTAATTTAGGTCGAATTATTTTTGTTCAAGTCCATCAACAAAAATTGATGTAAATCAAAAACTACGTTCTATTCACCCAAAAAATCAATTTTTTCGAACGCAATTTTAAGGTCAACATTGTTTTCGAGAATCGAACAGAATAAATGTGACCTGGAAAAAGTGCAAAAATAATAACATTTCTTTGTCGACTCGAAAACGCTATGAAAGAGTGTTGCCCGCTCTGAGGTGAAAACTTAAATCGAGAAACGAAAACGCTATAAGTTTATACCACGGATATTTTAATAAAATAATTGTTTACTATTATTTTTTTTTTTTAAGGCGTTCATGCTCTATATAGGAGCGTTGCCAGGCTAATCAGCTTTGAATATTCACCACGGTCATTCGTAACAGCGACATAATTACCATGGCAGCCGATTTTTTGAAGGTCGTTTATTACGTCAGTCTCCCATTGTAGTCGTGGTCTACCTCGCGGTCTACCACTCCCTGGGGTACTAACGTACATTTTTCTATTCATTCCAGACTGTGAATCGGCTCGTAGAACATGCCCAAACCAAGCAATCCTATTAGAACGGATACAACCTATTATATCAGGACCCTCAAGAAGGTCTCTGATCTCAAAGTTATACCGGGTTCTATACTCTCCATCGTCTGTCTTAAGTGGACCAAAAATGTAGCGTAGGATCTTACGCTCAAATGCGATTCGTCACTTTGTGTAAGGGTCCACGTTTGTGACCCATACATCACAACCGGTCTAATCAATGTCTTGTATAACTTGAACTTGGTGTTAGTTGATACATACGGTGATCCAAGGAGAGGTTTGATTGAGTAGAAAGTTCGATTACCTGCAGCGATTCGAGCTTTAATATCTGTAAGTCTGCTGTTGTTTGAGTCAAGCATTGATCCCAAATATTTAAAAGATTCAACTCCCTCAATTCGTTCATCGCCGCACATCAAATCTTTCTTCTCAGCCTCTCTTGAAACATTCATATGTTTGGTTTTATTGTAGTTAATTTGAAGACCAATTTTCCTAGCACCACTCTCAAGCCACTTGAAAGTCTCACTCATAACAGCTTCACTTCGGCCGAGGATGACAACATCATCAGCGTAAGCAATCATCTGTACTGAGTTTATTGACAAGATATTGTTATTATTCGGTAGTTTCTTTTGACGGCACACATATTCCAAGGCTAGATTAAAAAGTATAGGAGAGATAGCATCATTTTGTCTTAAACCGGAGTCGACTTTAAAAAACTTTGATATTTCGTTCTCTACTCGTACACAGCATTGAGAGTTCTGTACTGTCATTTTGCATAGTGATACCAGTTTACCAGGAATTCCCATTGACACCAGAGCAGACCATAGAGTCTCTCGTTCGAGAGAGTCGTAGGCCTGCCTGAAATCAATGAAAAGTTGGTGCACAGGTATGTTGAACTCTCGACACTTTTCCAAAATCATACTTATCGAGAAAAGTGCATCGGTAGTACCTCGGCCCCGCCGGAAACCACACTGATATTCTCCAAACAGTTGTTCAGCAAAAGGATTGATTTTGGATAGCAAAATGTAGGAAAAGATCTTATATGCTGTGCAGGGGAGAGCGTTTCCCCTGTAGTTTGCACATTGTAGGCGATTACCTTTTTTATGGATTGGTATCAGCATAGCTGTGTTCCAGTCCTGTGGCATGGTTTCAGTCCTCCAGATCATTTGAACAAGTTCAAACAATCTTAAGGATAGAGTTTCGCCACCATGTACAATCATTCCGGATATTATATCGTCGATACCAGGTGCTTTATTGCATTTTATTTTTGACAGCGCCGCATCGAATTTCTCTTTGGTGGGTTCGTCTACATGTACGTTTGACGCACGAATAAGCTTTGCTCGTCGCCCGACTTGTTGCTGGCCACTTAAGTTGAGAAGATTCTCAAAATAAGCGGCCCAAGTATCTAAAATATTTTTAAGGTCTACTTGTAGCTCCCCATCTTCATTTTGAATAGCAGTCGATCTAGTTTGAGGGCCCTTCTTTAAGGTTTTAACCTGTTGAAAGAAGTTACGCAATTGATGTTCCTTATTGAAGCTTTCAATCTCCTCACACTGTCTCTTCCACCATTCTCTCTTCGTTCGTCTCCATAGCTTTGTAACGGCTTAAACTATAGTAAAAAACTAAAAACTAGGGTTTATACCACAAAATAGGTTTAACTGTATTTAAATTATCAGGCACAGATTTACAAAAAAAATGCATGAAACTGATTGAAACATGGGTTTCTTATGGAGATATTTATATATTCTCATATAGTGTAAAAACTGAATAAAAAACTGAAATAAGAAACTCATGAAGCTGGGTTTTAACATGCGAACTGTGGACTATAAAATTTTTTATTACCCAATCATAGAAGAGAATTTTAGTAAAACATAAGAGAGATAGTAAAACATAAGTTTTAAGGAATCGAGTTTGGTTTAGAAAAATCGAAAAAGATCAAAATATCTCAAAAAATAATTTCAATGATTTTTCGACTGCTTAGTTTTTTAGATATTGCCAAAAACGAGTATTTTTTCCTGTTTCCCTCAGGATTCATGGTTATGGTAATGGGCAAAGCTGTAAAGATTGAATGAGAACTATAGCGGTCGACTCATCATTTCAAATGTTATTTTGAGGGTTGAAAGTAGAAATTTTGAAAAAATATTATTTTTGATCTTGTCGAATGGGGTGTCATATGAAAGGGTTATTTTTTTCTAGTCCAAAACAATTCCTTTTGCAATTTTCAAAAGTGCAGTTTTTAAGTTATGCTCAAAAATGTGAAACAATTTCCTCTCCAATGTTTTTGTTGCATGTGATTAAAATTCTAAAACCGTGTTTTTGTGAAGGACTATTCACGTAAAATAATCGTATAAGAGTATAAATTTTGCTACATTGTAGCAATTGTGTATTATAGTAAAATATTGAGTCAAACAAAATATTGAAATGAACAAACAAGATCAGATTATATCAAACAAGTCAGATGAACTCAACTTCGGGCAAAAGGCGTAGGGTTGAAAAATTATGCGATAACATACCTGTTTGCTATTCGATAGATTATCATTTAATATGGTTGCGTTGCAAATGTCCTCTGTGAGGTAGATCACTAATTACAAACATTTTGTGTTGAGCTCGGCCAGAAAAATGGTTGAAGTATAAAATTGTTATAGTCAAGTAAATCGAGATTGGGGATCTGTTCTTTTCGTAAAATCTAATACAGTACCACTAGCGCGGAAAAATAGTATCCACCTTCACTTCGATTTTAGCTCTGCTGGCAGTAAACGTTTAATTTTTCAACTAGCTGGAGTTCAAATCCTGTTGGTATACCGATCTCCCCAATGTTAAGTAGACAAATCACTCGACTGTGTTAGCAGTGCACTCGTTGGTGCACTAATTATAAAAATTAAGCGAAACTTTTTCCTCCAACTATTTTGATAGGTGACTTTAATGTTGGTTTCAATCAAAATTCTCAAAACTGGCTCCCAAACTATTTTCTACAAAAAAATGTATAAAGAAAAATTCATGAATTCATTTTCCAATATAAATCATTTATAAACTGGCGTAATTTAAGCTTTCTTTAGCCTCCATAAACAGCTTTGGGTAAGATGCAACCCAACGTGAAACTATGCCAAGAAGTTTTCTCAAATATTATATGGGTGGTTCTACTCAGTTTAGGGTAGTTCTTATCTCAGTACTCAGGGTAGTTCTTATCTCAAAATACGAAATAAACATTTATCTAAGTCAAATTCCGCTTTTAAAACTTCCAGGGGACTGAGACCAGGGGACTGATAATTTATCAGTATTTCTCTTGAAAATGACAAAATTACGTCTAATAAAAAAAACGAATTTTATACCAAAGGACTACATATTCACGACGCATAAAACTATAAAATTACCTGTAATTAAAATACTTTTTCCGAAAATACTTACCAGGGGACTTATAATGTGACTGGACAAAATACGATCTTGCTAGCAATGATGACTGTTTAATGTTTTGATTGATAAAACCTCGGACCAAGTAAAACACTTACAATATTATATTTATTGAACTTCAATTAATTCCTGTGACGAGCGATAACCTGATAGAAATATGAATTTCCGATATTTTCAATGTGTTTTGATTGGGCAGGAGATGAAAAATTCGGGGGACAAACTTTAATAGGATATATCTTATATGAAATATAGAGTAATTTTATGATTATTTACACATTACTATTAAAAATTATTACTGCAGTGTAAATTTGCCCCTACCCACTTAGAACCATTGATTATTTAGTTATTATTTGTCGGACGGCCGGCCGCAGAAAGACATACATTTTTTTTCTATGATAGTATTTATAATCGATATTTATTATAAGTTATAAAATTTAAAATCGACGACATAAAGGTCGCTACAGACCTACAATATATTGAACAATAAAATGAAAACGAAAACAAACGAAAATAAAATTTAGGGGATTTTTACCCAAAATTTTGTTTCGTTTATTTTTGTTTTCAATTTATTGTTCAATATATTGTAGGTCTGTAGCAACCTTAGCATTCAAAATTCATAGTATGTATATGAATGAATTCATGGTTGCGTTGTTGTAAACAACTTTGTAAAATTATATAACAACCATAGCAACTAAAATTTGTTATTCTTTTTACACTAGTGGAAAAAGAACCCATTTTCACAGGGTCTTTCGATTTACATCAATAAAACAAAATGTGCATTTTGCTCGTGTTTTGTTTTATGACGCTTACAAATAACCCTGACACATGACAAAATGGCTGTCTGAAACAATTGACACCGTAGATTTATTTTTGTTCGTTTATTATCGGAGTCATCATCTGTCAAACTGAAAATGAAAAAAAGGCTTCACGTTAAAATTTTTTATCGCTAATATTATTACTATTAATAATTATTTATTTAAAATAAATTACATTGGTAATGATGAAAATAATATAGAAAACGAAATGGTTTTGACGGTCGTCAATTAGCAAAACTGGGGACCAAATATTACAATATATTTAGACTATATTAAGGGTGGGGAGGCAAACGAGACGGTCGGACCGGGCACGGGAACGACAACTTACGCCACTTTGAAAAAAAAATTTTTTATGAAAAATTTATTTATTAAAAGTCGAACATAGGGTCTACATCATTGCTCATCACCTCTTCTTCATTTTCATTCGCTTCGAATTCATCTTCGCTGTCAAAAACTTGTCAAAATTTGTTTTGTTTCAGTTTTTCGGGCGCGGGGGTGGGGCTATATTTGATCGAAGGTCTGCAAGGTCGCAGAAGCGAGTCAAATAAAACTAATATAGAAACCAAGAATTATAAAACCCTATTCAATAATAAAACTAATATAAAAACTAAGAATTATAGAACCCTATTCATAATTTTGACTAAGGAAACTGAAAAATTTTAGAAGGGGAATAAAAGGAAAGGTGAGGGGTGCGGGTGGGGGTGTGCTATCTTGGATCGAAGGTCTGCAAGGTCACAGAAGCGAGTCAAATAAAATTAATATAGAAACATTAAATGTTAATGTTAATGTCGACGGATAACTAAAGTTGAAAATTTTCAAAGTCACGGGCGGGGTGCTTCCCATGCTCTGATTAACCTGAAACTAGTTTCAATGAACTCCCCGATGTTGACTTAGTATAAATGAGTCATCACTTTTGGTCCCCAGTTTTGCTACCTGACGACCGGTTTTCACCATTGCATTAAATCGTCAAAAAAGAACGACTTAACAATTTTTTAAGTTACAATTTCATAAAACATTTTTGTTTTCATTTTGTAATTAATCCCATTTTAAACGTAAAGCTTTCATGTAAATTACTTTAAACTCTTAATGATAATATAGTTATGTTTTAATAGAACCGAATAAATTAAATAAATATATAAAAATATCATCGTCATCGGAATTAACTCTGGTGCTATAAAAAAACAGAAAAGCGTCAAACTGTAGGCTTATAAGTAAAGCTGGCTTTTAACATGCAAATGGTTGACTGTGGATGGTGTTATTAATCAATAAAAAATAAGAATTTTGTGGTGCATATAAAATTCTCTTCTCTGATTGGTCAATAAAAAATTACACAGTGCACAGTTCGCATGTTAAAACTTAGCTTAAAGTTGGGTGTTAACATGCAGACTATGGAATTGTGTTATTAACTAATCAGAAATGAGATATTTTATATTCACCACATACGTAGACGAAAGTCCAAGAAATGATTTTTTTTCTATTTTCTGTAGCATTCAAACGAATACATACAAATTTGTATGGAGAAAAGAATTTTTTTTTTTTCAAAATACAATAAACAAAATTGAAATTGTTATATCATGTTCAAAAAATGCAAACGAGAAAAATTTTTGAGAAGCAACAACATAAAATTAAACGAATAAAATAAAAAACTTTATATGTGCGTGACAAAAAACCTCACATATCGTCGCTTTAATAATGAAATAACGTATGCCATATATACGTTGTTTTTATATAATGGGTGCGCTGCATTCCCCATAAGGATGTCTATAAAGTGGCATTTTAACATTTTCCAATTTTTTTATAACTGGGGGTGAAAATTAATATATTGTTAATTAACGTACATGCAAATTTGAATTTGGTTAAATATTGAAACAGCGTAAATGCATGTACGATATTTCAATTCCTACAGAATAATAACTTGGGTAAAATCAGTGTCGTATACTTTACATACATTACGATCGCCACACGAAATGGTAAATCTAAAATATTGTATAAGCATCATTCATTACTACATGATATGCCGGTTCATATAAATAAAAAATTGTAAGAATATCATGTGTTATTTCAATAATATTAGTTTTAAGCTTAATCGTCCTTCCATGCAAAATGAAATAACGTATATGAAATATGAAATAACGTATAAGGTACCTGATTGACTTTTCACCTCTTTTTAGGTAAAAAAGCCAGCAGGTACTAATGTGAAATTTTAATATGCTGTGGGGAAATTAGTCAAGATTAATGGGTAGAAATCTTTTTTCCAAAATCTTTATTCATTCAATTGTGCTGCCGAGTTTACGAAAATCAGAAAATCGAAAAATCTTTAAACCTAATTATCTCGAAACTACACTTTTGCGAATACGTTGTTTCATTATTAAAGCGACGATATGAAATTTAGTCCTCAGCCCGCAGTTCACAGTGCATGATTCGCATGTTAAAACCCAGCTTAATAAAAGAACAGTATCCAAGTGTCACGGACGTCGACTAATAACACCGAGTAATAAAAGAAAACACAAATAACACCATTCACAGTTCGCATGTTAAAATCCGGCTATATAGTTATTACAGTGAATCACATTGATTTTTATTTACTTATTGATTATTTTTATTTAATTTCATTATTATTTTTTTATTTTATTTTATTTTTGTTTTTTTTATTGATTTTTATAAATTTATTTTAAAAGAATAAATAATTAATAATTTTTTGAACTTTTTTTATTTTACTTTTACCCGGTTTCGAGCGATGAAAAAATTACCGGTTCCGGATAGACACCGGATATTTCAAAATTTGACCGGGTAAGCCCGGCAACAGGTAATGGCCGGGTACTGGTTGTATCACTAGGACCAATGTGTTGTAGAGACACATTTTGTAATTCATATTTAATTATTACATTTGAACATTAGATATTTTCATCGAGTGATTCAATACATGCTACTACATCGATACAATTTAGTAAATCGTAATTACATTTAATTTCGTGATTTTCCTTTATATCTCTTTGCAGCCATTTTCTTGTGAAATTTGTCATAAAAGTTTTAAAACGAAAGGCTTATTTAAACAACATATGAATATACATACACGTGAAAAGTTGTTCAAATGTTCCGAATGTGATAGAGAGTTTTTACAAAAGCATAGTTTTACAAAACATTTGCTAACTCATAAAAAACAAAGCTTAAAGGTAAGAGTTTATAAAATTTCATATTCTAATTAAGTTTATGAAAATATTTTTCCATATTGAAAATATATTTTAGTTAATGATAATCGTTAAATTAAATTTGTTTTGAAAATTTTTAAAATAGGCTTAATTTTGATTATAATTATTTCGGCTTATTAATTAAAAAATAATGCATTAACATAGGTAATAAGATTTTAAATAGATTATGATCACATTTCTGTTATTTAATAAGTAGATATTTTGTATTTTTTTTTTTTTTTTAATAAAATGTGTTGTGTAATAGGGTTTAGAATATGTGTCACAACAACACATAAATACCTTTTAAGACCTAGATCTAGACCTGGGTCCCACAACAACTGGCGTTCTAAGGTGTAGATTAACGCTTTTTTTAAACATCTGTGGGTTGAAGTCACCTGAGACTAAGTGTTCCGGCAAACTATTCCATTTGTACGCAGTTCGGACAAAGAAGTCTCTCTGCGATCTGCCAGTATGACAGCGCGGGATCTTTACCGTTTCACCGGTTGCGGCAGCCGATTGCCGAGTGGAACGGGGGTAAGAATAAGTTTGAGGCATGATGCCGCTGATTTCATCTGAGCACTGTTGATGACGATATTTGTAAAAAACAACGAGGTCAGCAACAGTGCGACGATGTTGTAGTGAATCAAGTTTTGATGTCAAAGTTCGATTACCAACAATTCGTATAGCTCGCTTTTGAACAGAGTCCAAGAGAGCCAAGACGGAAACAGAGGCAGCACCCCAAACTTGACAGCAGTACTCCATACAGGGACGAATATAGGACTTATAAACATGGAGCAATTGGTATGGAGTGAAAAATTTTTTGCATCTATTTAGGAGGCCGAGTTTTTTAGACGCGCTTTTTGCCATCGCCATTACATGATCGTTCCAGAGTAGGTCATTTGAAACTGTGACACCCAATAAACGAATGTTTTTACATTCACCTATTGGTTACAAAGTTTAAAAGTCAAAAAGCTAAAAGTTTTTTAAAAATATTTTATCACATTGCAGTCATTAAATGAAATATGTACTTTCAAATAGTAAATGAACCTCGTGGCTTTTGATTAATGAAAATGAGACTTCATTAGACGCTATAGATGTTACTTTAGATGTTGCATTTTCTTAATTTGCTAAATTTATCCCCGGTTCTGCTGGTTTAGTTATTTCTTCCCTTTTATATTTAATTTTAAATTTTAGTTATTCCCTAATATTGTTAAAAAATATTAATTTTAATTTATTTTATTAATTATTTTAATAAAATTGTTAGTTTAAGAAACATTTAGACCGCCACATTTTGATGGAGCTTTTAATAAAAATGCCTCTAAATCAGTTTTATGATTTTAATTTCGGTATGTTCGGAATTTAACAATTCCTTAAGATGATGAAAATAACTTAAATTAAAAGTTCGGGATTTGTGTGAGCAATTAAACTCAAGTAACCAAGGAAACAATGTGAACCCTTTCAATTCAAAGGTATTGTTGGAAATAAATCAAAAGTGTTTATTACTTAAAAACAGAATCAGAAACCGGTTTTTCCAAACCAAAATTATACATAAAAATATAATTTATTATATATTACTTCGACCAATCTCGAGCCAAAAGTGAAAATTTTACCCCCACTTTTTTGGCATTTTTCAACGTTTTAGGTCATAACGATTCTACAAAAAAAAGGTACGTCTGTCTGCCGGCCGTTCATCTGGTACGTTCTTCTGGTCGGCGTTAGAACCAACGAAAATAAGAAAACTAGGGAGTGATTTCAAAAATAAATTATATTAATGGCAAGGGCCTGTAGCACGATGCGTTCGATAACTGTACCGGAAGTGTGCCAAAAAATCATTTAGTGTGTCAAATATAGTAAAATTTCAAATTTTTGGCTCAAAACACGTTTATTTTCAGTGATATTGAGAAGTAACTTTGAATTGGGAGAAATTTTGATGATCGGCATCTGTATTGCTATTGAATCATCAAAACATATTAATTTAAATTTCTTGAGGGAGGTGACAATCCAGAAATATTTTATTATTTTATTACCTTGAAAACGATGCTAAAAGCCATGCTATAAAGGCATAAAAGCAGCATGACATCAATGTAAGGAGCAATTGTATTCAAATTGTTATTTGAGTAAGCAATTTAATTCAAAATTGTGATACTACCTAGTGATTTCAATTATCAAAAGTGAACAAGCAAAAGCGACTGTTTAAAGTAAAAGTGTTACGTCTAAAGTCTAATACGATTGGATAGTGACTGCGTGGTGAGGCGGAATGTATTTGGCGGGTGTTCTTGTTTAGAAGCTGGTGATTGCAGCTAACCGTAAAATTAGGCTATTATTGTTAAGTCGTGTAATAAATATCAGAGATCATTCAAAAGCAGATTACTGTCTCATTTTTAATAAAGCTTTCCTCTATAATCTAAAAGAACCTTTGCAGATTCGTAACAGTATCATATAAATTATAAATGATATCATGTTATGGTCATGACGAGTGTCAGTTTTATGTCAAATTTTCGTAACAACTTCATCACATACTACAACGCATTTACTTGTAACTACGTTTTATAAAAATGGAAATGAAGCTAACAAAATGATTTATTGCGATTCTAAACAAGCTTTAAACAAAAAATTACTATCAATTAATAAAAAAATAGTTTTTCGGCAAACGGCTGTAAAGTTTAACTTTACTGCCGCTAGGGAGTTAGGAATCTTAGGAGTTAGGAGTCTTACTTTTTAGCCTGACAGCAAAAGTAACGTCTAGCGACAGCAAAAGTAACGCCATTTTTATTTTATATTACGGAGGCTGTAAAGTAGCATTTGTTATTTGTTAGTTTGTTATTTTTTCAAATATATTGTATAACTATGACAACAAAAAATAAGTTGATTCTCATTGGATTATAATATTTTGAATTATTGTATGTTACTATGACAACAAAACATAACACACAGTTTTATTGGATGATGAAATTTGGATTGGATTATGAAATTTTGAAAAGGCTGCTTTGATAAAAAATTTTATTCATACAAATTTAAATGTTTTTTTCTCTTTTTTAGAAGTAATTATGACGATAAAAATTCATATTTATAAAAAGTTTGATACATTAATTTTCTATTTATAAAAAATTTAAACGTTATTTAATTTGGAGCTAAAGTGACTTTTTGTGTATCGTCTATAATTGTCAAACTATAGACTAAATACAACAAGTATCACTTTAGCTCCTAATTAAATAATGTACTATTGTTTTTGATTTATTGATAAACAAATTTTATTTTTATTCGCCTATGTATTAAAGTGTTACTTTATTACTGTGATTTGCGGACTTAAAGTGTCACTTTTTAGCGATATCTTTTGTTGCCATAGCTACGTCCAAAAAAGTAAAAAACATTTGTATTTGTTTAAATTCTATAAAAAATAGAAATTTTTATCAAAGCAACCCTTAAATTCAAAATGTCATTATCCAATTAAAATAGTTGTTATCATTTGTTGTCATAGTAATACAATAATTTGGAAAAAAAACAAATATTTTGTCAAAGGTAACTTGTCCCACATATTTTTATTTCAAAATTTATACAAATTTATAATTTCAACTTAGAATAAACATTTTTTTTTAAATATTTTGCTTGCGGCGAATAAAAAATAGTATATGATGCACGGACGTAAGCTATTTTGGACTTAATGTGGGTGCAAATCTCGACTAGCGCCTCGATTTGCAAACTCCACATCCGTCCAAAATCTTTAGCTTTACGTCCTAGCATCATAATGTACTATTTTAGGCTTGTTTAGAATCACAATAAATCGTTTTTTGTGCATTCTCTCAATTTTTCCAAAATGTAGTTGTACGTAAATGCTTTGAAGACGTCGATATGACCTTAGTGTGAAGTCATTTTTATGTTTTCTGTTAACAGGGATGTGATTACCAACAATACCTTGTTAAATTATACTACCCGTGTTCGCCACAAGTAAAAATCCAAATTATTATTAAACAAACAAAAGCAAGATAAAGCCTCTGAACGAATAAAAATTATAACGTATAGAAGCCGTTGTTTTAAGTTGACTGATATAGAGGTCAAACTGAACAGAAGTAACTCTGCCAAAAAAATGCTGTATAATAACTCGTAATTGCTTTTAATTTTGTAATTTTCCTTTTTATTTCTTTCCAGCCTTTTTCTTGTGAAATTTGTCGTAAGGGTTTTGGAGATAAATATACCTTTAAATTACATATGCATATACATACACGTGAAAAGTTGTTCAAATGTTCCGAATGTGATAGAGAATTTTTGCATAAGAGTAATTTTAAAAGACATTTGCAGCTTACTCATAAAGATGAAATATTAGAGGTAAGAGTTTATAAAATTACATTAAACATATTAATCAATATGTAAACTAAAAATTGATAACACTTGTTTTTATTATATTATTGTTTTTATTATTATTTTTAATTTATATTAAAATGTTTCGCCAATTGCCGACAGTCGACACAATTGAATTTATTTAATTAATATGTTTCTTAAAGTTTGTTCTCTGTTGTGAATTGTTGCTGAAACCGTATATTTGTTCGCATTATCCTCCGGATCTCCAACTTGTCGTACAATCTTTACAAAAATCGGGACCTTTTTAAAGCATCACCAGCGGGATAAATTGCTAAAAATCGGGCGTTTTCCGCCAAACTCGGGACATTTGGTCGCCATATCATAATAAGTTTTTATTTTTATTTGTTTGCTATGATAGTATATTATGCAACGTTCATATAATGATGGTTATTAATACACGAGCATTAACCGGGATACGAAACGAGCCGAAGGTGAGTTTCGTATGGTTTATGCGAGTATATTAATAACCATTACATTAGAGTTGCATACGCTATTTTTTCTACACCCGTTAAATACCCGATCAAATGAACAGCATGCTTGATTGAAAAATTATTGGTTTCTATTCATTAAAAATCTGTATCGTTATGAAAAATCTGTATCATAATGGATTTTATTATTTGCGGTACATCAACACCTTAGAACACATGTTGTTGTGGGACCTTGGTCTTAAAATGTGTTTATGTGTTGTTGTTACAGTTGTAATTCCTACAATATAGTTCATTTTATTAAAAAAAATTATAACAAATAAATCGGTTTCTTTTCAGGAAAATCCTCATTCTAATTCTAGAGAAATAGCATCGTCGAACGAATCAATAGGTGACATTAAATTGAAATTTAAAACTATAAAAGCTGAGAAAATTGATGAGAATGAAATAGTTATAACCGAATACACTGATCCGGAAAAAAAAGTTAAGGTAACACATTTTTCTGTTCATGAATTCGTGTCTCAATTTTTATTTGTTTATTCAACTCTTTAAAAAATAGTGCGAAGAAATCATTTTATAGACCAGTTTATATTGTGTTCACCAGAGATTGTAACTACTCATTTTTTGATCATCATCTTTTGCTTTTTCTTAGTTTTGAATATTCATATTCAATGATAAAAAAATAAAGCAAATCCATGAATATTTTTTTCTTTTCCTTTTTAAACATCTTTCCTCATAGTCGAGGAAAATTAGCTTCAAAATCCGTAAAACTTCTAAGTCCTCAGGGACAGCTCCGATTTTGATGATTTTTTTTTTTAAATGTGTGTTTTTATATATTATTTGAAATCAGAAACATTACAATGGGCGCAATTAAATATTTATGTTGTTTAAACAATATAAACAAAATTTATGAACAAATTATTTTTTTAACAAAATTTATGCAATAAAAGAATTGTTATGTTCAAATTTATAGAAAATTTCATTTAATAATAACATAAAAATATGGTATTATAAGAGTAGCAAAATATGTACACGCTATGTCTAACTTCTGTATATACATTTGTCATTAATATAGAGACTTTGCTGAGTTTTACGAACAGACACGTTTTCCGTTGGACAGGATCCAAATGAACAAATATAACATATTAGTGCACTGTGACACTATATAATATGAAAAAAGAAATTATCTTCGGAACGCATATCTAATGAAAAATCATCCTATTACAGATAGAATAATCAAACATAAGCTCGAATAAACGCGTTCATCCAAGTGGTGCTCAAAAAAGGAAAATGAAATTGGAGTCAGAAGCAGCTGTGAAAAAGTTGAAACCCATAATGTCATTTTTCACGCCACAACATCAGGAACAGAAAAAACAAAAATCTGAAGATGAAGGCCAGAGGGAGAGTTATTCTTCTAGTAGCGATATGCAGCAAAAAGAAACAGAAACAGATATAATCGTTACAACACCGAACACTGACAGTAACGTTTCCATCGCTACAGACGATTCAAAAAAGGAAGAAATGGTAGCTCCTATGCTAAACCCTACTATGGAACATACCAATTTGCTAGAAAAAAGACATCCTGCTGATAAAGGACATTACAAGAGCGTTTTAACTGCAGAATTAAAAAGATTCATAATTTCGCATGGACCGTGCCAACCGATGGGACCTTTTCCACGAGATGAACAAACGGGGAATCGATTTTCTTCGTTTTACCGTAACTGGGCAAAATTAAGTGGCAAAATTTCTCATCACGAAAAGTCAACCATTCATTACAACGCTTGCATGGTATACGAATCGTGGCGATTGAATGAATCTCTCATCGATAAGGACCTTGAAAATCAAACTCTTCGAGAAAAATCGTTCTGGTGCAAAGTTCTCGACAGAATCATGAATATAATTCTTACCCTGGCTACATGTAACCTTCCATTTCGAGGACATCGGGAGGTCATTGGTGATTCTGGAAATAATGGAAACTTTTTGTCAATTGTTGAATTGCTGGCGGTATATGACCCTGTTTTGAAAGAACTCATTACAAAACCAGAGAATTCCATTCGATACTTGAGCCCTCAAATCCAAAATGAGATCATCGGCCTCCTATCTAAGACTGTGGAAAATGAAATCGTCAAGAATATTCAAGAAGCGCCATTCTTTTCCATCATAACCGATACAACTCAATATATAGCTAAAATTGATCAAATGAGTCAAATTTTCAGATACGTGCAAATTATCAAAGATGAAAACGGGAAAGCAGTTGATGTCAAAATCACCGAATCTTTCTTAGGATTCGAAAAAGTCGATGATCAAACGGCTAATGGACTGGAATCAAAAATCGTTGATGGACTGGAAAAAAAGGAAATCAAACTTTCAAAATGTCGGGGACAAGGATACGATGGAGCTGCTACAATGAGTGGAATTTACAACGGGGTTCAGAAGAAAATTCTTGATAGAGAAGAAAAAGCCATTTACGTCCATTGCGCAGAGCATAGACTCAATCTCGTTCTCAATGATGCCTCGACGGGTGCAATACCTGAAGTCCAAAGATTCTGGGGGTTGATTGAGCAAATTTACGTTTTTTTTGCAAACAGTATCAAAAGATGGGAGTTATTATCGCCTTTCTTTTCTGAAAATTCTCTGTTGAAACTCAAACGACTCTGTCCAACTCGATGGTCATCCCGGAACGATTCTTTACAAGCTGTCGCATTCAGATACTGTGATATTTTGAAAGCGCTGTCTAAAATCAACCTCATCAGTAATTCTAAAACTGAGCGAAATGAAGCGATTCATCTGCGTAAAGAGATGGAAAATTTCGAATTTGTTCTTCAAGTTGTTATGCACACGAAGGTTCTGACGACAACGAACCTAGTTACGAAAGCTCTTCAACAGCCAGACGTCGACCTTTCTCAAGCAAATGTTTTACTTGAGCGAGCGTATCAAGAACTACGAGATATCCGAAATGACTACGAGGGAGCGAAAACTCAGGCGGTCAAACTGAGTGCTGATTGGGGAGTCAAGGTTGAGTTTTGCAACAAGCGCATCAAGAAAACCAAGAAATATTTCGAAGAATTATGTGAAGACGAAAGACTATCCAATGGAGAGGCACGATTCAGAGTTAATATTTTCCATGGATGTCTCGATATCATTTGCAATCAATTACTCAATCGATTTGAGAGTTTGAAGGATGTCATCAAAATTTTTCGAGTTCTCCAACCTGAAGAATTGACAAAAATGACGGATCAAGAATTGTACAAAGAAGCTCTGAAACTTGCGGATACTTATGCTGAAGACATCGGTGACAGATTTCCTGAACAGTTGATATCCCTTCGATCGTGTCTAAAAAAACGAATTGAGAAACTAAGTTCTGTCAAGCAACTCGCGGATTTATTAATCGTTGAAAATGCTGCTTTGTCTACAAGTGTTCAAGAAGTTTGTACAGCTCTGATTTTGTTTTTGACTATTCCGGTCACAGTTGCAACGGCTGAGAGATCATTTTCCAAATTGAAAATCATTAAAACTTATCTTCGAAGTACAATGGGCCAGGAGCGTTTGAGTTGCTTTAGTATTCTGTCCATCGAACATAAAATTGCCAATCGTTTGAGAAGTAACCTCGATCAAATTATTCGCAAGTTCGCTGATGCGAAAGTAAGGCGTATTAAATTCTGAATGAGTATATCGTAACTTCAGAAACTCGAAAATTTTACATTTTATTCGATGTTTTCAATTTTAGTATTGTACCACGAGAATAAAAAATTTCACAGAAATTACTTAACACTTTTTTGAACGTTATTGTATCCATCCTTTAAATAAATCCTTTCAAGACTCCAATCAAACAATATTATTATGTGTGTGTGTGTGGAAAGGGGGGGTGGAGGTTGAAATGATGTCAAAAATTTTTTTGGTAAGGGCCCCCTTGTGAAAAATTGTCCGGGGCCTCCACTTCTATAGTTACGCCACTGGATTGAACATTATCACTCATTTCTCGTTTCGTTTTGTTTTTCAACTTTCAACTTTTGTTTTTCTTTTTTTTAAATTGATGCTCATCCGATCTTTTTTTCATAATTTTTGTTGAAGAAAACGATTGAGTTCAATCAAAATGAATTTTTTCTTATATTCAGATATTGATGATTGTTATTTTGGTAAAATAGAAAATATTTTATAGAATAAAATTTTAGGTTTATGGTTGTTTCTGTTTGTTGTTTATTAATCTTATTATTTAGTTTATTGGAATAAATGGACATTTGTGAGTATATACAGGACTGCAAAATCATTAACTATTTTTGATGGTTTGGTTTTAAATTTTGTTAATATCCAATTATGGTGTTTCTAAATGATAAGTTTTGGTTGTGGTACTGATTTTTCGTAACAATAAATATTGGTTTTGGTTTCAATTTTATTTTTTCTAAACGACAAGTTTTGAGTTTGGGTTCGGTTTTGGTTTTTATAAATGATAAGTTTCGGTTTTGATTTTTTGACCAAAATGTTATTGTTGGGGTTTTCGTCAGATAATTTATTAAAAATTACAAAATTCGTATGAAACCATTCCAATGTTTAAGAAAAAATGCGGAGTCCATTAATAATGCTTAGGTAGACAGTGTTTCATTTCATCGCGTAGCGCCAAGTACATTAAAAGAACCAATGGCAAGACGTATATGGGTAATTCTTTTATAAACCGAACAGATTTGGACAAAATCTGACCGACCCATTTTTGATTTATCTGAAATTTTTTGTAGGGGTTTTCTATCGAAAAAAAAGATGTACGTGCTCGAGGATTTTTTTTTTTTTTGGAAAATAGAGCTGTTCTAAATTTCGAGAATTTCGTGATTTTCGTCTTGAAGACTTATTTTCAAAAATTCATAACTTCGGTTTTATAGAAGATAGAAGGTTTTTCTTTTCCTTATTTGAAAGTTAAAAAATGGAATTTTTTAAAAATAAATATTTTCAACTAAAGTTATTAACAAATTCCTATTGTTATAAACAAAAAAAATGTTAAAATTAAATTTTAACCGTTGCCCCACCCATGAAATTAGTTTTTAATATTATAATCGTATTCATCGTTCAATTTTCTATAAAAAAAGTATTTTTTTTTTAATGGAAAAATGATATTTACTGTTAGAAATAAATTAATTTATCGAGCGCGGGACGACAAAAAATTCCATATATGGGTCATTCTTTTACATACCGAACAGAATAGGACAAAATGTGACTAAGACATTTTTGATTCAGCTGAAAATTTTTTTGAGAGTTCTATATAAACATTACGATATACTTGTTTTCGGATTTTTTCTTTTTTTTTGTTTTTTAGGGGAAATAGAGCGGTTCTAAATTCCGAGAATTTTGTGATTTTGGCTTGAAGACTTGTTTTCAAAGATTTATAACTTCGGTTCTGGTAGAGATAGACACTTTTTGTTTGTTTTATTTTAAAAAATAGAGATGCAATTTAAAAAAAAAATTACTAATTATAAAAATTATTAACAAATACCTATTGTTATAAACAAATAAAATTTTAAAATCAGTTTTTAGTAATTATATAAAAAAAATAAAGAGTGTTTAATGTAATGTGTTTAATCGTATCGCGCTCGATAAATTAGTTCATTTCTAACAATAAAACTCATTTCTCTACTAATTAAATATACGTTTTTTATTGAAAATTAAACGTAGAAGACGATGATTACATTAAACACTCTTTATTTTTTTTATATAATTACTAAAAACTGATTTTAAAATTTTATTTGTTTATAACAATAGGTATTTGTTAATAATTTTTATAATTAACAATTTTTTTTTTAAATTGCATCTCTGTTTTTTAATATAAAACAAACAAAAAGTGTCTATCTCTACCAGAACCGAAGTTATAAATCTTTGAAAACAAGTCTTCAAGCCAAAAATCACAAAATTCTCGGAATTTAGAACCGCTCTATTTCCCCTAAAAAACAAAAAAAAAAGAGAAAAAATCCGAAAACAAGTATATCGCAATGTTTATATAGAACCCTTAAAAAAATTTTCAACTGAATCAAAAATGTCTTAGTCACATTTTGTCCTATTCTGTTCGGTATGTAAAAGAATGACCCATATATGGAATTTTTTGTCGTCCCGCGCTCGATAAATTAATTTATTTCTAACAGTAAATATCATTTTTCCATTAAAAAAAAATATTTTTTTTATAGAAAATTGAATGATGAATACGATTATAATATTAAAAACTAATTTCATGGGTGGGGCGGGGCAATGGTTAAAATTTAATTTTAACATTTTATTTGTTTATAACAATAGGAATTTGTTAATAACTTTAGTTGAAAATATTTATTTTTAAAAAATTCCATTTTTTAACTTTCAAATAAAGAAAAGAAAAACCTTCTATCTTCTATAAAACCGAAGTTATGAATTTTTGAAAATAAGTCTTCAAGCCGAAAATCGCGAAATTCTCGAAATTTAGAACAGCTCTATTTTCCAAAACAAAAAAAAAAAATCCTCGAACACGTATATCTTTTTTTCGATAGAAAACCCCTAAAAAAATTTTCAGCCAAATCAAAAATGGGTCGGTCAGAAAGGTGTTCGGTTTATAAAAGAATTACCCATATGAAGCTTTCTACCGAGGTTTGATTACTATTTTTTTTCAAATTTGGTTTTGGCTTGATGATTTTTAGAATGTGATTTCGGTTACCGTTTGATGATCTTTAAAATGTGGTTTTGGTTTTGCCGATTTTTTGAATATGTTTTTGTTTTAATGAGGTTGGTTTTTTCGGTTTTGGTTTTGCAATATCTGTTTGCATATCTGTTTATGTTACTATGTTGATGAGTGGTTGATTTATAAATTCTACGAAGGACAAAAACCAAGATTTTAATAAATATGGATATTTCAATTTTGCGATTTCCGACAATGAGTGAATGAATTTGTTGGGAAATAATATTATAAGTTAGTACACATAGGCAATGTATATCCAAGTGTGATAAGAAACCATTATATCTTATACATATAATATAGCTGACGGTTAAAATCGTAGTCACCTCCATTTTTTAAGATTTGAATTACAGATGCGATTTAGATGCTAAGTGAGGTAATGGATAGTCAAAAAACTAAATAATAAGTTAGGTTACGTCAGCTTACCAAAACAGCCTCTAGTCTTAATTTCTTAAAGCTAACGAACTAATTGCATATACAAATAAAATTAAATTTATGTTGATACCTGTTACCTTTATCATTATTTTTGCAATTTTTAAGTGTTTCACAGTTAAGTTATTTTCATTCTGTAAAATTATAACAACATTTTTCAATGAATGCAAAACATAGATCGGTAATATACCATAAAACATCAATTTAAAATTCAGTCTCAATTTAAATTAAAATTTAAAAGTCACTAAATGATTAAATATACTTTTTATATGCATATGGCTTACCATTAATGGCCCAACATTATCCGAAACCTAATGAATCAGAGTATTGATTGAATTAAAAATTTTATGCTATCAAAGTTAAATGAGACCTAAGCAAATTAGCTTTTCTTCTTTTCAAAATATTTCAATTGATACTATACTTCTATCCTATGAAATATTGAACCTTTACAGCCTTACATTCGACACCTTTCCACCGTTTTGCGGAAGCCAGCGACGTCCATGGCTCTTTGGGATCTCCTTAGCTTCGATCACATGCAGCAGCTACCAATGATTGAAAGTTGTTCAATAATTTTATCATTTACCATAAAGTGTATAATGCTGGAGTGCATTATTGTTGAATTCAATCCATCCAAAACCAAATTATCTCGTCTTTCATTGCTGCAGCGACATAAAGATTGTCACACCAATATTCGGTTCAAATATCCCTTTGTAGAAGAATTTCTTTTCAGAACGGTTATTTTAATAGGAATGTTAAGTGGAATTTATTGATTATTTTCGTTTTTCCTGATGCATTCAAATATTATTTTTAGACATTAATCATTATCAAAAAATGTCCATCACCATGTAAAACAATTAGCCTAACTATTCTAACTAAAAATTTCCTTTTTCTTTTCATTGGCCCAAATTCTTTGCTGTTCTAGTCTAGTTGACATTGTATTTAAACATGTGCAATTAATTAATAAAAATAAAAAAAAAACATAAAATTCCCAGTGCAAAATAATTCTTTATCAAAACCAAATTTACATACTACATACAATTATTTCAAGCTCAGTACCATAAATTAAATTTATTCAGTAATTTTATGTATCCATATATAATATCATTCTTACAAATGTTTTCGCTTTCCACACAAATTAAATCATCCTCAAAAATATAATATCGATTTTTTCTTCATTTATCAATTGAGTATCAAAATTGAATTCTTTTGAGTCTCAAAAGATAAAAGATGCTCAATTTGACGATACAAGTTTTGGAAAAAAGAGTTTATCTTTTACGTTTATTTTTTACTTTATCTTTTTTATTTTGTTTTTACTACAAAACGAATATCAATCTTTAAAAGAAACGAAAAAATGAGTGATCATCGTTTATCCGAAATTATGGTTGATCGTTTTGCGAATGAGTGGAAGAAAGAAATGAAAAAAAGAGTTCAACAAAAAAAAAATTTCTTCACTCAAATGAATTGTATATTCAAAAAATTTTCGATTTTACTTTTTCATGATAAATTTAAATCTTTGGAAAAATGATAATCTTCTATCTCTGGTGTTCACATCCTATGACCTATATGAATTTAAGGAGTTGGAAATATTGTGTTTATGATCATAAAATCCACATTTACATGCACCAAGTTTAAGTTTTCCTTTTCTTTTTTTTTAGCCGGCTACTGATAGAAAAGCATCATCTCATTTGTCTTATAATAGCTGCTTTGGTGAAACTATTTGTAAAGAAGAAGTAATTCTGCCCGATGAGATAGAATTTGAATGGAAAAATATTACTAAAACTATACAATAAGTACAATAGTATAGTATTGAAATATTATTTAATAATAACTAAATATAAAAATACGGAAATATCAAACATAATCTACACGAAAAGCTAAACAATAAACCTGTTATCCGTTTATATCCGTGATTCAATAATTAAATAACCAAAAAATCAACATGTGGCCTCTGGGCCATGTAAATCTCTAATTCATAATATTTTAGTTGTGGTCATATTAAATGAAAATTTACCCAATACATATTTGTAAATAATAATATATAAAAATGCAATAAAAAAACTTAACTTAATTTTGTTGGTTGTTAGTTAATTGCAGATATAGGTTTTCCTTATCCAGAAGTTCCTTTTACTATGTCCCCAGATTTACAAGTTTCCAATACCTCACGTGATGGATTTTTAGACATTACAGCATTCAAATCATCAGATAATGCAGATCGACCTCGACTTGACATTTCGTTCAAAGTAAATTTCTGCCGTCAACATTAACAATCTATTTAATACAATTGTCTCTTTTGATTCACCATTTATACAAAAACATATTATTTTAGATAATCCTTTTTCAATCAAAATCGCCATTGTAATTCACAGAAAAAATTAATCATCAATTTTAGACAAATCACCATTTTACAATTTTGTATCATTCTTTTGATTTTTATTTTAATTTGTTGACGAAATAGTAGTGTTTTTATTATTATAAACATATTGTTGTTATATTTTGTTAAACATTGTTTTATTAGTTATTAACAGTAATTAAGTTAAGGCAGCCAAGAATGTATTATTTTCAATCACACCAAAGATGTTTTTTCTAAATTTTAACATTGCAACTTAAAAAACTTAACTCTGAGAGTTCCAAACTTAAATTTTAAATCACACAATTGATTTATTTAGAATATAACTTTTAAATATCAAATTATAATAATTTATTGTTGAACACAATCTGTAATACGAATTATAATAATACAAAATTGTAATTAAAACTTTTATTTTCCACCAATTGATGGTATTACAAAAATAATAATAATAATATTTTTGTATTACCATCAATTAGTGGAAAATAAAAGATTTAATTAACTTGTAAAATTAATTCATTAATTTATTTATTTAACTTGTCTCTATAATATGGAAGAAGACTCAAAGATTAATATTAGGAATAATTTAGTAAATATTTTCACAAATTTTAAAAATCAAAATTAATATCAACAAAAAAAAATCCCAGCGGCTGGTATATCCGCTAGAAATAGGTAGATTTCGGGGTCAGACGGTTTTGTGTACAAATAAAATTAGATAAGTCAGATTAGTTTATACTAAGTTTACACCAGGATCTAATAGGTACATACTATACTTATTAGGTCGACTATGGTCGATGTAAACAGTTATCAAAAAAGTACGTACCAAATATTTGGTAGGATGATTTGCTACGTATCAAATTAGGTACGTAGCAAATATGTATTATTTTTACGGTGTGAACACTAAAATTAGGTATGACATTTAAAATTAAAATAAATCAACTTATTTTATAAATATATATTTATGTTTTATGTGATTTTTTTGCTGAAATAAAAGTAAAATAAATTTTAGCATTAATATAATAAATGTTTTCAGTTTTTTCTAAAAAATATATATGGAAATTATTTTTTCCTAACCAAAAAATTAACAATGAAAAGGACGCGCTAAAAATTAATATGTCATACCTAATTAATAAGAGTTTACATCGCCGTATCAAATTTAAAAAGTATAATGGTGAAAATGGCTTGCAAATTTGATACGTAGCAAATTATATACTGGTGTAAACTTAGTATTAAATAAAAAATTTAAGTAGAAACAGAATAATTCAAAAAAATTATCGAACCAATTAAATACATTATCCGAACTAACTTCATCAATACAATTTCGGAACAGTTTTATTTAAGTTGGTTAAAACTACTTTTAATAACATATTAAATCCACCAAAGATCAAATGAACTACGTCACAACTACAATTATACCATCACACATAATTTATAATCAAACATTATCAAACAATTTTAATTCAAAATCATCTTTTGTTGTTGTATTTTTTTGTTTTTATTTAATCTTTTTTCAAACGGTTACTTAGTAAAAAAAATTAAAACAAAAGAGATTTTGATAATTTTTCTATGGTATTAAATGGCTAAATATTTCTTGCATAGGTTCATTATAACGCTTATAAAATTGGAACCTCTTGGGTAAGATAGCTGAAAATTTCTGAGGCTATAGTTTAAAAGTTAGCTTAAAAGTTTAGATGAATTTCAATAACATAAACACGATATAAGCATTGCCTTTTGCGTTTGTTTTAATTTCAACAGCCCTAGGGTCTCAACCTTTAGACTTGAACTATTTTTTTTGAAAATGTTGGAAAGATTTATATTGTAAATACGTGAGCAAAAGTTTTCAAATATGAGCTTGGCCATTTTCAGCTAGATCAAGGACAGCAAAGTTTAGTAAATTTTTAAAACAGCTGATTTTTGAGGAACCTGAAACGCCAAGGTTGTCATCTGGATAAAAATGATGAAAAAGGTTCAAATATTCAATATTTTTAAATTTTAGTAAAACATTATGATTCAAACGGAAGTTATAGCGCCCTAGGTTATTCGACTTTTTAGGCTCTAGCCGCTTAACCGGTACCCGGATATGGCCAGTTCACGAACTTGTCCAAGAGATTATTTGCGAAATATACACAGAAAATTATTTTGGTGTAGGTCGAACAATGCGACCGTGAGAGTGCCGCTAAATTCAGTTATACCTCATATCGTTATATATATATATATATATATATATATATATATATATATATATATATATATATATATATATATATATATATATATATATATATATATATATATATATATATATATATATATATATATATATATATATATATATATATATATATATATATATATATATATATATATATATATATATATATATATATATATATATATATATATATATATATATATATATATATATATATTAGGGCGGGTCAATTTTTTTTTTACGAAATCGTATAGCAAATTCGTGTAGTATTACTCGAGTAGAGAAAAAGTGCCCAAAAGACCATATGTCTCCGAGACGTTTGGAGTCCGTGGAAATTTGATTGAAAATTTTTTTATGCTTAAATTTGCTCAGCTCTCCTGAGTTTTAGGGCATAACTTCTGAAAGGTTGAGTGTATCACGTTGATCAAACCACCGTTGGAATGGTCTTGATGCGTGCTATCAAAAATTGTGCTAAACTATTCAAATCGCTCATCTGGCTCGAAAGTTATCAATTTTTGAATGAGGCCTGATGTGAAGTCTCATTCAAAATGTATGGAAAGTCACATCTTTTTTCATTAAAAAAATAATAACTTTCAAACTAGATGAGCTATTGCAATGACTTGAACGACAATTAGATTGTACGTAACCTAAAAACCTTTTCAACGAGTATTTATTCATTAAGATGCGATGAACCGTTCGAAAGCTATGAATTTTTTCATGAAGCAAAATGAGATTTTCCATGTATCGGCTAAAAATCCAAAGTGAAGTTGAGAAAATAGTTATTTACATATCGAGGGCTGAAAGTAGGAGATTACTCCAGCAGTTTATATTAAAGCCCGACGCGAAGCGAGGGCTTTTATTGAATCAAGGGCGTAATCTTCCTTTCAGCCTGAGTGTATGTACAACGTTTTACGCACAACTGCACAACTTTATTGTAGTATAAATCAGTTTTTGAATTTTTTAAACTCGCTAGACATTTTGAAAAGTATGCTAAACATGCCATGATTTTCTCTATAAACTTCATACAATAATTTATTTGTTTGCTAATTTAATTTTAACAGGTTTTTATTCGTAATCGCATCTTCTTTTTTATTATTTAATTCTAGTTTATTTTTTTATTGTGTTTCAATTAAGTCAAAATTGTTTGTTTTGCTATTATTATATTTCGAGCCTTAGCGAGTGATTAACTAAAAAATATTTTGATACCGTGAATTATAATTATTTTAATAAAAGCAATAGTATGTGAATCTTATTGTTATTATTTTAATTAATTACCTTGGAAATTGTACCCGGACTTCTATTAATTCTACAAATACCACAACTACCTTTGCTTTGGATTAGGATAAGCATCAACATTTTGGAAGAAAACTATAATTTATAAAACAAGGCGGCATTATTATTTTACTACAATATAGTACAACTGGACTTGCCCTGGTCATTGAAATTTCAACCATCAAGTGCAGCTGCAACTATACAATACTTTCAAGATCGGATTTTAGTTTGGTTAAATTTATGAAAATCAGCTAAATTATTGGAATATCTCTTCACATTCATTTCATTCTATTATATTACATAAATTTCATTCTATTGTGCATAAATTGTGAAAAGCGTATTAAAATATTCATTCCATAAATAATAATTAAGAAAATCATTTCAAATTAAGTATGGAGCCGTCTACATCGTCTGCAGCACTTTCAGAACCATCATCAACATCAATCTCTGAATCAGAACCGGATTTATCAGCATCTATGATACCTACAAATGCTATTGTTTACGGTGAAGCGAGTGTTTTGAATGATATGCATTTGCCAGATAATCGCGAAATTTTACAATACTATTTCTGGTTTGGCGATAAAGCTAAAAACCACAGCAGAATGTTTTCATATAAAACCTTTACTCCTATTGTAATGGACAAATTAGTTGGAATATGGGCTAAGTTGGATATTGAAATTATTAATAGAAAAAGCATTGTGATAAAACTTAATAACTTGCTTGACAAATATTATAAAGTGAACAAAAATAAAAAAGTGAGACATTTGATGATAGTTTAAAGAAACTATTTTATAATGGGAAATGCAAATGTCAGTTGCAAACAAAAAAATGCTCTTGTGGATTAATTCCTGCGCACCTGAGCGAATTCATATTTGATCAAGATAATGATAGAATATGTACAATACCGGAAAATGTGCCACCCATTGAAGAGCAAGTACCCACTGAAATACCAACAATTACACTTGGTACTGTTGATTCAACATATGAAGTATCTCATTCAGAATTAGCTGGATGTATTGGAGAATTAGTATCTGCAGCAGAGACACAAGGGACACAAGAGACACAACAGGCGAACCGTGGACGTTATATCTCAAGATACGATGCTCCGAATTTTGCTATGATGTGCGATAGATTTGGGGTTTCAGACAGAGTGGCATCATCATTAGCAACAGCGCTTTTGCGAGATTTAAATGTAAGAGATGATCGAGGAGATTTAGTTATTATGGACAAATCGAAAGTGGCTAGAGAAAAATTGAAATGTAGAGATGAGCTGCTACGTAAACGATATGATGGTTCCTCTTTGAAAGCATTTTCTTTTGATGGTAGAAAAGATGACACTTTAACCAGATACAAAATTAATGAAAAATTTCATCAAAATGTGGTTAAAGAGCCTCATTTGGTTATTGCACGGGAGCCTGATGCCACATTAATTTGATATGTAAAGCTAGATCATGAGGACGCAGAGATTAAAGTCAGAGCATTGAATGAATTTTTCATCAAAAAAGAGTTATCCCTCCATGAATTGATTGGCATTTGCTGTGACGGCGAACCTGCCAATACTGGCTCAGACAATGGTGTTGTACGACGATTCGAACTACAGTTACAAAGACCATTGCATTGGTTTGTATGCTTGTTACACTTCAATGAACTTCCATTTCGTCATCTATATGAAGTATTAGATAAATCAGCTACAACTGGACCTCGATCATCGACTGGAAAGTTAGCCAAACAGATTCAAGAATGTGAAAAAATGCAGGTATGTAACAACGGATTTACTCTGTCATTACTATATATTTTTCAACGTCGTTTAAATAAGTATTTTAATTCAAATTTATATATTAATATTCAGGTGGTGAGTGACTTTCAACCCATTCCACTGGAAAATATGCCTCCGCCTATGAATGCTAAATGTCAACAAGAATTATCTACGGATGTGAAATATTTGTATCAAATGGCTAATGCCATTTCCAATGGATCCTGTCCAACGGACCTTGCTAATATAAAACCAGGCCCGATGGCTCATTCCCGCTGGCTCACAAAAGCAAGCCGATTATGACGTCTGTACGTAGCAACAAGCGCACCGTCGGAGAAATTGAAAGTTATTGTGGCTTACATCATGAGAGTGTATGTGCCGATGTATTTCAACGTAAAATACTATGACTCTGTTGTGTACGGTAGTGTACTGTTATCGAAATTCATACGTTGGTCAAACTTTTTGAATCAAAATTTACGCGATGTTGTTAATAAGGTCATACAGAATAATGCATATTTCGCTCATGCGGAGAATATTTTACTATCAATGCTGTTTGATGATAGAAAAAACATACGCGATAGGGCTGTGAGAAAAATTTTACATTTTCGAGACACATTATATGAACCAACTGTGCTCAGAGTATATAAAAAACCGGTTATCAATTTTAATTGTATGGATTACGTTGATATGATCGATTTAAATGATCATAATAATTTATCAGAGCCCCCGTTCACACGAGACATTCCATACGATCATTTGTTAGAATATTTAGAAGATAAGGATAGTGAAGAACCACCTCTGCCGGATCCAAGAATTCCGTCGCATATTCAAGGAACGGAGAGACATGTCCAACTGTTGACAAAGGTTTCGCGGCGTGTAACCGATAAACATCGGGAGGGAGTCTTGGCGGCGACATTGAAAAGTAGAAGAAAATTTCCTCGACTTGAATCTAAAAAAGATCTTAAACCACAATGAACTCAAATCAATGCATTAATAGAATCCGTTAATTGTACGGAGATTGAAACTGTATGAATAAAAACAAAAAAAAAAATTTCCGATTAAAACTAAAACTCATTTCACTCGTATTTTTTTTCTGAAAAATATTTTTTCTCAACTTCACTTTGGATTTTTAGCCGAAACATGGAAAATCTCATTTTGCTTCATGAAAAAAGTTTACTTTATGAATAAATACAAGTTAAAAAGGTTTTTTCAGGTGCTATCTAATTGTCGTTCAAGTCATTGCAACAGCTCATCTAGTTTGAAAGTTATTATTTTTTTTATAAATAAAGATGTGATTTTCCATATATTTTGTATGAGACTTCAAATCTGGCCTCATTCAAAAATTGATAACTTTCGAGCCAGATGAGCGATTTAAATAATTTAGCACAAGTTTTGCTAGCATGCATCAAGACCATTCCAACGGTGGTTTGATCAACGTGATACACTCAACCTTTCAGAAGTTATGCCCTAAAACTCAGGAGAGAGGGCAAATTTTAGCATTAAAAAATTTTCAATCAAATTTCCGCGGACTCCAAACGTCTCGGAGACATATGGTCTTTTGGGCACTTTTTCTCTACTCGAGTAATACTACACGAATTTGCTATACGATTTCGTAAAAAAAAAATTGACCCGCCCTAATATATATATATATATATATATATATATATATATATATATATATATATATATATATATATATATATATATATATATATATATATATATATATATATATATATATATATATATATATATATATATATATATTAGACTGGTCGTTAAAAACTAAATTTTCCGAGACGCCCCCTAGAAAAATTCTTTGTGGTCAAAAAACCACAACGGCATTATTTTTTTTTTTTTTAAATCAAAATAACACGTGCCGCAAAATCGTTGAAGTTGATTTTTTGAAAAATTCGTAGATTTTTTCAAATATCTCATAAAACATGCAGATGTCAAAAAAAATCACATAACCATTTTTGTAGGAAATTTAATTTTCTACAAAAAAGGTCCAAGTCATTTTTTCCCGAAAACGTATAGTTCTCATGATATTTTGAAAATGAACTTGTAAGTTTTCGTAATTTTTAAAAAACAGAAAAAATAAAGATGACGAAAAAGTCCCAATGTTCTTCTTATGCTATAGAATGAAATGTATAAAAAAATAATCGTGACAAAAAAAATCAAAATTAGTACTTTTTCGTCTAAATTTTCATCATTTGGTTTTACGAGTTTCGAAGAATTTCAAGTTTTATTTCAAAATATCATCAGAAATATAGGTTTTAGGAAAAAAATGACTTGGACCTTTTTTGTAGAGAATTAAATTTCCTGCAAAAATGATTATGTGATTTTTTTTGACATCTGCATATTTTATGAGATATTAACAATTTTATCAAAAAATAAACTTCGATGATTTTGCGGCACGTGTTCTTTTCACTTAAAAAAAAAAAAAATAAAGCCGTTATGGTTTTTTGACCACAAAGAATTTTTCTGGGGGGCGTCTCGGAAAATTTAGTTTTTAACGACCAGTCTAATATATATATATATATATATATATATATATATATATATATATATATATATATATATATATATATATATATATATATATATATATCTATATATATATATATATATATATATATATATATATATATATATATATATATATATATATATATATATATATATATATATATATATATATATATATATATATATATATATATATATATATATATATATATATATATTAGACTGGTCGTTAAAAACTAAATTTTGCGAGACGCCCCCTAGAAAAATTCTTTGTGGTCAAAAAACCACAACGGCACTATTTTTTTTTTTTTTAAGTCAAAAGAACACGTGCCGCAAAATCATCGAAGTTTATTTTTTGATAAAATTGTTAATATCTCATAAAATATGCAGATGTCAAAAAAAATCACATAACAGTTTTTGTAGGAAATTTAATTCTCTACAAAAGAGGTCCAAGTCATTTTTTTCCTAATGACGCTGAATGGCATTTTCATGCTACCAGCCATGGAAAGGGACCTTGTGATGGAATTGGTGGTACACTGAAGCGTGCTGCACACCGTTATAGTATGGCGAGCGAAGATAATATTATTGATACACCAAAAAAACTTTTCGAATGGGCTTTAAAATGGGAATCTACCATGAACTTTGGATACGCCGATAAAAATGAATATCAATTAACAAAAGAAAAATTACAAAATCGATATAAAAATGTGATTACTATAAGTGGAACTCAAAAATTTCATTCTTTTGTACCAGTAGATACTAAGACAATAAATGCAAAAATGTTTTCCAACTCAAAAGAAACTTTTGAATGTAAAATAAGTAAATAATTTTTAATAACTATATTTATTTTCACATATATAATTTGTATGATATTTTAAAAAGTTTATTCAATAATAAAATATTTGTAATTTAATGTTGAAAAACAATCTTTTACTTTATGATTCCATAATAACATAATACGAACATAATACTTCTCCAGTCAAAAGTTCCTAAATAGATTTAGTTGTTTATACGGCTTTTTTGTTTGCAGTCAAGACTGTCAAATTATTTTTTATAAGAGTGACAAGTGATTACTAAAGTGATAAATAAACATTTCATTTTCTATGCC